>WOGO01008546.1:0-10600 GCA_015342085.1 Leptinotarsa defecta
TTATTTTGCTAGTTTATGTAATACACCCTATACAAAAAATGAACCGTTCTCGAGATACTAATTTTTTTACTTAAAAACAGTAGTTATTGGGCTCTCTAGTGATTCCCCCATAAATTTCAAACATTTGATAGAATATATAAATAACCTATTAATGATTAATTAAAATACTTCATTCCATCGTCTTGTAGAAGTAACATTTCCAAAATTTTATGCAAGGTGTTCGGAGTTAATGACTAATTCTGAAGATATAAAAATGGGCCAAAACTCAGTTTTTTTCAAATGGAATACCCTGTATTTTAGGATAGTTGTGAAATTCCGAGATGATTTTGACTCATTTTCATGAAACATTCCCTATATCAATCATCAACCGTTCACGAGACATCTTGAAAGAATAAAACATGCCCATGTCTACCTTAAAACTACAAGCTACGAAACCTTGGTTTCAATTTCAAACAGTTACAGAAAGTTTATTAGAGCTATTAATTTGCCCGTCACGGTTTTTAATGAAAACCTGGATTTCAGATGAATAAATTATGAATTCTAAATGTTTCATAAAAAAGCTAAAATTAAAAAATATTGTATTGTCTTTTCACACAAAATATCAAAACTATTTCAAAATATGTTCGAAGATATTTCCGTTAACTTTAAGCCATTTATTAACTCTCTTCATCAAATTGTTATTTACAGCACAGTTGAATTCATCGACATCTAGGGCGTTGAATGCTTGTAAACCTTTCCTTACCATATTTTCCTTACCTGTTGCAGGATCTGCATATACAAAATTTTTATTATGTCCCTATACATAACAGTCTATAGGAGACAGATCGAGGGAACATGCTGGCCAAACGTACGGTCATTATTGGCTATACACTTATAAAATAATCGATCTAGTGATACGCTTACGGTACCGCAATTATGAGGCGGTGCTCCATCCTGTTAGTACCAAATATTTTCCGCATCTTCAATTGATTAATTATTCACTGCAGCTCTCACAACAAAACTTAGTTCGACAATGCAAATCCGTGTTTTTCAGATGATGTACCTGATGATATTTGTACGATTTTCATTTATGCTTTTTCAATTCTTTTCATCCATCTGAGGCTTTCGCTCTGCTATTTTTGGTAGAAATGATTCATGATGCAAACGATTTTTCAACAGCCTTTTTACCGTAATGTGATTTGGTTTAAGTTTTTCCAAATACTTTTCGGCAAATAACCTGCATGTCCGGTCGATATTTCGATTACATTTGCCATCAGTCATGATCAAATTTAAACAATCTTCTTTCGTAAAGTACACTCAGTGATATCTCATTAAAACCGAAATGTACTCAAGAGATGAATGAAACGATTCACAGGAGAAAAAAATGATCCAGCACTACAAACTGAAAATTATTAAAATCCATGTTTTGAAATACGGGCATGTCCAAATTTAGTGAAACAGACCATTTCAAATTGAAAGAACAAATATTGAAATAGATAGAAAGGAAATTCTTATGCAATAGAAGGAAAACTGAAAATCGTAATAGTTGGAATGAAATTCAAAGAACCGTTAACGAAGTACGATTTGGAGTATAAAATAAAAAACATAATGGAATGTTTGCAGTTCACTTCAACATTGAACTTGTCAATAGAATTGAACAAAAAAGTACATGTACCATCTTTGCAATTGTTGAAGGATTGGCAGTCATGTAGTGTACGAATACAATCATATAACTCAGTGTAGAGAATGTGTCAGTTATAATCTCTTCAAAAAATTGAAGAAATAGTACAAGGTATCCCTTTTGTTCTGAAGAGCACCTCTTAGATCACTGCAGCCAAATTGATACTAGGAATAGATGTTATAACTGCCAATCAACTACAAAATGAAAGTTTACAAATATCACTGTTCAGTTACAAATGTTATTCACAGTAGAAATCAATATTACTCTTCAATGTTCTCTCCATGAAAAACGAAATTCAGAAGTCAGAATCATAGCTGAAAAAGGTAAATATTGTTATCTTAACTGAATTTTGGATCAAAAAAGGAGACAAGTACTACAACTTTCCGTGTTTCTCTGCAGAGTTTTTCTGTTATAAACAACGTGGAAGCCGAGTTGGAATATTCATTAGGAATAATATGCAGTATGAACTAATAAAAACGTCGGACTTGGATGTATCATTTGCTGCTGTAAAATTCAATTCTCAAAATGTCAATATTTGTGAAGTTTGTTAATTGTAAAAAAGTGAAAGCAATGACTTCCTGACTTTAATGAATACTGGATTTTAAAATTTGAATGACAACAATAACAATGTTTATGTATTTGGTGATTTCAACATTGATAGTCTCATGAAAAATGCTAGTTGAATTATACTGTGCAAATAATTTAATTATATATAGCAGTATGATTCCACCTCGGGAAACTGATAAAACAAAATATTTATAAATCATGTTTAAACAAATTGTGGTCACAATTTCAATAATTTATTCAAATATATGTGACCATCATCATTATCGAAATAATTCCTATAAATCCCAAGAAAATTAAATACAAAAATAAATGTGTACATAAATTTGACATGCAGAAGTTTAAAATCAAACTGAATATTTTTCAAAAATATGTATTAGATTCCAGAATGTGTCAATGAAGTTCCAAAAGAATTTTCGTTTTTGAACCATGGTTCACTGAAGAATTGATTGAATAGAAAAAATGAGTATTTCATTAAAATGTATAACTACTATAAGTTAAAACCGTGAATGATTCAAACACAAAATTTTATATCTCGTGGTTGAATTATTAAAAACTGCATTTGAAGTCTTCTTTATTATTCAAAACTAATGACAGTATGGTTCATAAACGTATTTTACTGTACTCGGTGTTATTACTGAACAAAGTGTTTTTTTTTTTATTTTTTTAAGGACAGAATACAAGCACTACAGAAAAATAATGTGCGAAAGTAGCGATTCACATTGGATTTTGATCGCTGGAGATTAACTTGATTTGGAAAGACGTTCTCAGGAAGTTTATTCCACATAAATGCAGTTCTCCAAATGAAAGAGTCCTTAAACAGTGGAGTCCGAAGTGTACTGAGTTGAACTTCAAAACGATGAGCAGCCACAGTCCTTCTCGTATTTCTATGTACCACTCTTGGAAACAAATGTGATAAATCACTTAAACACCTCCCGTGAAAGTATGTATGAAAGAGAAACAAATCTCCAACCTTTCTTCGATGTTCCAGACTATCAAGGTTGCAAGTGATGTCCGTGTCTCTAATCAGGGGGACGGCTCTTTCCTGAATGGAATCCAGCAGCTTCAGGGTATGCTTACATGTGAACAATACTCCAAAGAATGTCTGACCTGAGCTTTATAAAGCATCAAAAATTGCTGAGGTTTGTACAGTTCTCTGGTTCGGAACAGTGTTCCAAGCTTTTGACAAGCAGCCTTTGCAATTCCAGCGACATGATTGTGCCAAGACATATTGGTGTCCATTTCAACCTCCAACAAACTAATCGAAGCAGAAAGCGATATTGTCAGTCGTGACATTATTATATCCGTTTCGGAGACATTTATCGTTTTTGAGAAAATCGATACCTGGGTTTTTGTGGCATTGAATTGAACCTGGTTACTTCCACCCTTCTAGATCCTCATTAAGATGTGCAACCTCCTGCTGTCGGTGAAGATGTGCCTCCGTAGCCGATGTTCTGAAATCCAAATGGAATTACGAGACAAGTGTGCTGTCGTCAGCAAAGCAATATATTGGATTCTTGTTTTTTTCCAATAAGTCGTTGATGTACAATAAAAAGAGGCTTGGCCACAATATGGATCCCTGGGGAACACCAGCACTGATGGTGCTGGTGCTGGGAGATGCAGCCTTAGAAGACGGAAAAATAAAATGTACATTCAAATCATCATATAATTATAATAATATTTATAGTAATATGATTTTTTCGAACAACATGGAAAATGGAACAAATGTGTTTTACATTCATTTACACATAATTGCTGTCCTAAAAGTCGAAGTTCAGTACCTAATCCACTACGTTTAACCTAGTGAGGTCCTGCTCCACCACTTAACCTTCTACCCTACTATTATTAGATACTTGGATATTATGCATTCAGTGCGAGGTCTCTAATTACACTAACTTGACCTACCTTATCCTACCTTAACGTACAAGCTTCTCCTAGGAAGACCTAAACAGAAAAGTAACTAAATATCAATATATTTGTTTGTACAAGCTTCTCCTAGGAAGACCTAAACAGAAAAGTAACTAAATATCAATATATTTGTTTGTTTGCTTCAAGGGAAATTGATTAGTAAAAGTATTCAATCAACTTCAACAGATGGAAACTACATGGTTCAGATGTGATTGTAAAATCAGTTAGAAGGGTTGAGAAATACTATCTTGACTAACGGTACATCATATTTGATATTTTTAAATAAGCTTGAATTGTGTCGTGGGATATGGATTCGATTTTTCTGTCGAATGTTTACAAAATGAATTTGCTGTTTTCTATCAAAATTTTGTAAAAGGTACTTGCTCTATGGTGAAATATTTTTTTCTTGATATTCAGCCAGCCGAGTTCCTTGAGTTTAACCGATACATGGGAATATCTTCTCAAATCATATATGAATCTAATACATAAATTCTGAATTTTTTGTAATCGTGACTCATCTTTTAGAGTCAAATAAGGACCATAAATCACATCGCCGAAGGTAAGCTAGGACAAGATCAATAATTCTGATAAAACAATTTTAGTTTGATGATTGAGAATGTGTCCATCCATACAAGTGTTTTATTTTACCGAAAGATTTTTTAATAAGGTGGTCAACATGTGCCGTGAATCACAGTTGATAATCCTTATATAAACCCAAATTTCTAGCTTTGTCAACTATTGGGAGGATTTCATCGTTAATTTTAATAATAATAATAATAATAATCTTTATTTCAAAAATATGCCGACTAATACAGCTTGTACACAGACAACATAAAATGAAATAATGTCAACAACTAAAAAAAAGAAAAAGACTACATATACTCATAAATATATACATTTCTATAATTCGGTTTGGTCTAAATAGTCACTAACACTATATGGTTCTAAATCTATTAAATATTTTTTTTATTTCTTTTTTAAATTTCTTTATGCTCCTCAAATCTTTGATTCGATTAGGCAATTTATTGTATTGCTTCATTGACATGTAATGAGGAGTTTTTTTCTGTTATGGTTAACCTATGTATAGGGAGCACCAAATCATTTCTTTTTGTTCCATAGGAATGTTGATTAATATTGTTAAAGAACAGATGCCTATTTTTTAATACAAACATTAAGCATTCATAAATATAAATAGCATATATCATCATTATCACGTTATTCTTGAAGACATTCCTACACGATTGATTATACTTAAAATTACTCATCATTCTGATTGCTCTTTTCTGAATTATAAATATTTTATATATATCACTATTGCTTCCCCAAAATATAATTCCATATCTAGCTACAGACTCCAAATTGGAAAAATATAAAATTTTTACCGATTCTTTGTTGAGATATTTGTGAGCCACCCTTAGTCTATACGAAATTTTGCTCAATTTGTTAGCTGTATAATCAATCTGTTTGTTCCAATTCAAGAATTCATCAATATGAATTCCTAGAATTTTGGTGTCTTCTGAATATTTTATAGTTATGTTTTCAATATTCAAAGTTTGAGGTCGTTCTATCTGTAATTGATTAGTTCTAAAAAGTATAAGATTAGTTTTAGATTCATTCAAAATTAATCTATTCCTAGTGAACCATTCTTTTGTATCATTAAAAGTTTCCATACTTGTTTTTACTACTTCAGGGTATGTTTCACGGCCTATTAATAAATTAGTGTCATCAGCAAAGACTGTAATTGAATTGTGTGTGTTTGAATGATAACATAAATCGTTTATGTAGATAATAAATAACAAGAGGCCTGCAAAGCTTCCTTGGGGTATTCCTACTTTCACTGCCGCATTCTCAGATTTGTATGTTCGACCATGTTTGTTAATAGTTACTATTTGTTGGCGATCTGTTAGGTAAGATTCAATCTATTTCAGTGAATTTCCTCTAGTTTTTTATAAGTATCTCGTGATTCAAGCAGTCAAATGCCTTTGACAGATCTAAGAACATACCAAGTGCTAAATATTTCATTTCCATTAAGTTTGTTATATTTTGAGTAAATTGAAGTATTGCACTGTTTGTTGATCTCTCTCGTAAGTATCCGTGTTGGTTATTGCTAATTATATACATTTATATAGAAAATTTGTAATGTTATTACAGCTAGCTCAAATAATTTATAGGTCGATGGCTTTCCATTAAGTTCAGAATCCCTCTTTTTATAAATAGGTTTCACTAGGGATAGTTTCAGCCTTGAAGGGAAGACGCCAAATTTCATGGAATTATTTATGATATGAGATAATTTACGTATGCTTAGTATACTTCTTTTCATCAAAGAAGTGGGAATTTCATCATACCCACTAGAGTGTTTATTTTTAACTTTATGTGATAGTTCTATTACCTCTTGAGGAGACAGTGGCTTTGCTAACATTGACTCATAATTATATTTTATTGGACATTCGAAAGGAATATTTGGGAGGTTTGATATTATTTCTGAAACAATTTTAATCAAGTATTTGTTATAGTCATTCACAATTTTTTATGGATCCCCTTGTAGTTGACATTCGGATTTTTTTTCTCTTCCTGTTAATTCCGAGCATTTGTCCACATACATTTATTTTTATTATCAGAAGTCTTTGTTCTGTTCAAATATTCATCTTCTTTAAATTTTCTCAAGTGATTACCATATTCTTTTTTCAGCTCATTATATTGGTGCCGACTTACTTTATTATTTACAAATAAAATTAACATGGCATCCAAAGTACGTTTCCATTAAGCAATTTCATTATTGTTAAAATATTTAATATTTTTATTCCTAGTAGTAACAGACCTAATCGAAAAGCTTTCATTAAATAATATGAAATTTTTCATAAAAATATTCCATTGTTGATCAACCTCTGATCTATCTAAGTAATATACTTTATCCCAAGTTAATGTATTGAGTTTGTTACTAAATTCGATTATCTTATCTTTATAGAACATTCTTTTAAAAGTATGATAATGTATCTTTTTATTTGCCCTTTCCCACGTTAATATTTGAGCTTTGTGATCAGAAATGTAAATATCTATAACTTTTGCCTCATAACTTCCTGTATAATTTGTAAGTATGTTGTCTATACAACTCTTTGTGGTTGGAGTTATATGTGTGTAGTGATTTATTGTTTTGTTAATATCAAAACACTGAGTCAGTGTTAACAAATCTGATTTTATCTTATTCTCCTCTTTCAATTCTATAAAGTCTCCAGCTATAATTAGAACCTTATTACTATCATTAAGTTTATGTAGCAATCGATCAAATTTGTCAAAAAATACCTTTAATGAAGCACCAGGTGGTCTATACAAAGAACCAATAATTATGTTAATTTCAGGTAAGGCAACTTCGACTGCTGAGCACTCAAATTCACCCTTTGTGGACATATTTACTATATTTTTTAGTGATTTGCACTTTATGCCTTTTTTACAATGAATTGCTGACCCTCTATGTTTATTTTCCTTTCTACAAAAGAATGAAGTTAACTTAAAATTTTTTATTCCTATGTTTTCAAGTTCAAACTGTGACTTCAAGTGCTTTGTAGCGGATATAAAACCCAATTTGGAATATCTCTTAGAAAACATTCAATTTTTTCAACACTGTTTCCCAATGATTGCATATTTTGATGTATAAGACTTATCCTACAGAAATTATTGTTTTTTTTTGCACTACTATTATAATTCTTTAATGCCTGCTTATTTACTTTAAAGAAAAAAGTATTCAGGAGATTCTTTTTGTTGATATTCATTGTATCTTCTAAAATCAAACATGCGAAAACCAACTCCTTTGGGCCATAACGAAGGTTTGTACAATTCCCCTCTATATGCGAAATCAGGTCTATCATAAAACATTTTTTATTTGGAATACTCGATTGCAGTTCTTTCACAATAAAGTTTTCATCTTTTCCCAGTCTGTTTTATAAATAACTTGTAATCTACTTATCTTCTACTTCTAGTAACACCTTGTATATGTACATCCATGCTCTTTATTTTACTCCCACAAAGCCATAGTTGTTTCCATTTTCAGCCTGTCCTAATTGTCTGGTTGCTGTTTTTTCAAATTTCCTCCGTCCTTTCGACTTCACTTCTGTAAATCCCTCTTCATTTTCCAGTTCTGATTCAGATGACTCGTTGTTTATTATATTTTCTTTGAATGACCCCTCGATATTATTCTTGCCTGTTCAAACAAAAAGTTTTTGTTGGCTACATTTTTCGGTTTTTATTCTTCGGTAGAGAACCATTTCTTGTTTCAATAGTTTTTTTTGGCTTCTTGTGAATTTATACACGTATTATAGGTTTTTATCATTAATTTATTTTCAAGTAAAATTTTATATTTTTCATCCTTTTCGGATATTTTCATAAGCAACTCATTTTCTTTTTATCAACCATTCTATGTACTAATCTTTGTTACTCTCATGGGTATCAGTAAGCTTTGCATCTACTACTATATAGCCTTTTACCTTTGATTTGTTTCAGCTTCACAACATAAGATTCGTGTTTCATCTATTATTTGAACTTTTTTTCTCTCTAGACAACTTCTATGGTATGCTTTCCCGCATTTAACACACACCATTGTTGACACTTGTTTTGTTTTACAGCATCCAAAAATGTTATCTCTTTTTATATCTAGGAGCTCTTTACTACCACTTGCACTATCCACCATCTTGGATACCCAATGATGGTTCATTCAATTTTTAATGACGTGCCATCCTCGATGACTGCTGTAGCTCCGTGTCACGAACCCCTTCCATGAAATTATGGACGCTAATCCAATGGGTGAAGTTATCAGGTGCTTCTGGGTAGGCGAGTCTGACAACCTTTTGACTTCAGGCCCAAACTCTTGCAAACTTTCTGATGGACCTTGAGTTCTCACCTTCAGTTGAGCTTGGTAGACTTATTGAAGGTGCTCACTACCATATCTGACCTTCAGTGCTGATATGACTGCTTCATAATTCTTTTGCCTATTCACTGCCTTTTTGGTTCCAGTAATTATTTCCGAAGTTCCCGGAAAACCTCTTCAAACTTTTTGTCGACTCCTTACAACTTTTTGTCGACTCCTTCAAACTTCTCTTCAAATTTCCTTTCAACCACCTCGAGCTTCTCATCGACTACTTTTTCCAACTCCTCTTTTGTTTTCTGAAATACTTTTCCAAATTATTCCTGAATATTTACCTGTTTTTCTTGAATACCTAGTAGTAATTCACGATCTTATTCCTGCGTAACGTTTCTTTCTCCCTCCGTCGTTCATCTTCTTCGTTTCGGCTTTTTCGTTCCTCCGCCATGCCCGATTGCAAAGCCTTGAACATTTTCTTGAGCTCTTCTATTTCGTTGTAATCGACACTCCTTGTTTTCACTATGAAACAAAAAAAAATCAGTCAATTATTCCACTTCCGACACCAAATGTTATGTTTTTACCTGTGTGTTCACCAATAATTGACTGGACTGAATGATCAAACTAAACTTTATTTCACTTAAAATACAACAAACACTTCAACTAAAAATTTCAACTTTTGTTCTAATGTCTATCGCTTTACATGATCACTTCGCGTACCGCACCGTAACGTCCTATTCATTGTGTACTTGACTGTCCGAATACGCTTGCCGCCAGCTTTTAAATATCGCAATGGAACATCGTATAATTTTCGGTGAAGTTCCATCGACAGAAGTAGCGTGTTTCTTGCTGCTTCTCGAGCGGCAGATAACATTGGGCATTCCCACGCTCTCAGCTCCATCACGTTTAGTTTATGGTTACCGGTGGCGGCCGGGGTAATTCCCCAACACTATTTTTTTGCAACGCTATGTAGTTTTTTCTCAACCTTCTAAATAAGTGGGAGAAGTGACAATTTTTTTTTCACGTTGGATCAATTGAACAGGGGCGTCATATCTTGCCATCAGTGAAGGCTATTGAAACAAGTCAGGCGCTCTTCTCAGGACTAAATCTCTGAAGCCATAACAATTGGCTCGAATGGATATAGATTCTCATAATGTTTTCACAAGTAAGGCTGGCTTCTGGCAAAAATATGAAAAATCTATTTGTATATTTATCAACTTGCATAATTCTCGACTGAACTAGAGTTGGTTGTTGTTTTTGATGGATATTAAATGTTTCATCATTAAATGTTTCATCCTTAAATGTTTCATCATTCTCACCTTAGAAATTTCCTTTGTATATCTGATATTAAAATATTTCGCCTTTGATTGAATTATCGAAACTAGATCTTATATTTGGAAATTTCTATCCAACAAACATAAATATCTAAATTCATAATAGAATTTGAGAAGAATCAATTTTCAGTAAAATTTGTATATCAATCTACTTTTGTTTCCCTTGAATGTAACTTTCATTATTATTATTATAATTTTTTATAGTCATACCACATATTTCAACACACTTAGTACTTCATCTGATTTATTTTTTCACAGATTTTCTACGACACTAATACTGCTATT
>WOGO01008547.1:259-10600 GCA_015342085.1 Leptinotarsa defecta
ACGAGTGGTCAAACAGCCCAAAACCGGTCTGCAAATGTGTTCCAATAATTGAAAATCTATTGCGGCAGTTGTATCGCCAACAGCATATGCAGGAATAACTTCAGTGAAGAATCCTGCACTGACACATGTCGGATATAATTAAACGCCCTTCTGGGTATTAGCCAGGGGAGTAGTTGTTTTCTGATAGGTGTCAATACAGTAACCTACAGAGTAGGGAGTTGAGACTGGCCTGAAAGAATTGTTCCTTTTGATGATTTGATAGCCAGTCTTCAAGTATGTCCACTGACTATATGTGGAAAGCACAAATAAACCATTGAAAACATTTCACAAAACTTTTATTAGATAATTCATTTCGTAGATCTTAACTTTAGTTAAAATCGCGTATAACTTGGTGTATGTGAACTTCAGAAAATAATTTATTTTTACTTTCATCAAAGCATGTTCTCAAGATTGTGATAGAAGACGAATTGACAATGACCAATCACACTATTGTAATTAATGAAAAAAAAGGAACTGAAACCATGGTAGTAGAATACCTACTTACAATCTAAAGTCAGCTAGCTCAAAAAACACCGGTATTTTTATTTCAAGTAATATAAAAAGAAAATGTTTTTTTATATAATAATATAAAACCAGAGTCAAATACGAGCATCGTAGTGAATGTGTTCGGAACAACTGGAGACCCAACTTGGGCACTGCGACCATTACATCGCCTTCGATAATATCTACCGCAGTAATAACCGAAACGTCAGGCATAAAAACCTGCAGACCACTGCCAAAATACCCGGAAAATGGCTTTCACACATATAACAGAATCATTTTCAGTATTTCACAATAAAGATTTATCTACATATATCAGTTATAATTTGTTTACTGTCATTAGTAAATTTAAAGAGAATGGATAGATTACAATTTTTTTAAATAGAATTGTTTTATATACACATTTTCAGAATATATTTTCGGTTATGTGTACGTGTATGTTTTTATTAACGTAAATAAGTACACATATGCAGCCCAAATTTTTCGCCGATGTTGGCTTCCATATAATTCCCTCATCCCTGTAGCAAATTTAATATATTGGGAAAATATTGTGGATATTTCTAGAATTATTCTTTGCTAATTAACAGTCAGTATAAGTAGACAATTTTTATTGGCAGTCATTTCACATCGACTTACATATTTACTGAATCCGTTTCTCTTCATTTCTCTCAAGCTTGCTTCGTGTGGTCTGGAACTATATTTAATATTTCCTATATTCATTCAAATACTTGTATTACTGTTTTGAATTGTGTTCCTGCCTACAGTACAGATTAGTCGCTCATTTTTTTGAGAATGAAGATGATTATATTTTATGATTTTCGGAATTATTAACAGGCGTTCATTTTGAACGAAATTCTCAACTATTCGCCAATGAGTAGGTAGCATCTTCAGGAGGACAATATTTTCATCAATCATTCATACTGGCAAAAAATTGACACATTCACTCAAAATAAACTACGGTCAATAATTCGGAAAGCAACAAACATAATGGATATATGATGGAATTGGACGATACTTAATGAAAATCCATAACTAACGTATTCAAAAAAGACTTTAATGCGAGATTTTCACTTGACGATTTTACAAAAACGCAACATGTGTTTCGTCATACAATTACTTCTTTCGGCGTGTCTTTACTGACTAATTCTACATATTCCATGCTAAATATACCTTATTTTACAATTTAAAGTACCTACATTTCAAGTACCTGATTTTTACCCAAATTTGTAATGAATTAAATTACCTGAACTTATGTCTCAGTTTACACATTTGAAAAAATATTCAGTAACGGATATTCAATTCTAATTAATCATTCAGTAAATTACCCGAATTCCTGCATCTATTGATTTATAAACATTCTAGAAGATTGAGTTTCAAATTTTTCTCTTCTAAATGGCAAGACAGATAGGCAATTAGGCAAGTTCATTGAATATGTCCATTCCATCCACCCGTCAATAAAATTCACCACTGAGAGGGAGGTAAATAATTCAATAAATTACGCTGAATTAACCACTACGAAAAATAACAATAAAAATGAATTTGCCATTTTTCACAAACCATATTACACGGACATTATCATATATAATTCCTCCACACACCCTTACCAGCATAAGGTTGTTGCATTCAGTTTGATCAAACAAATCGCGGTTAACAGCGGTTAAAAGGTAGATATTATAGAGGCCAGTCTTTCCAAAAAAAGTACAAAAGCAAGCCATCGACCTGATCTACCCAAATTCAAGATGAGATAACGTCAGTTATAGGACATTGTCATATTTGGGTGAACCAACCAATGATATTGCCCTTTTTTTGAAGAAAAAATGCGTAAACGTAACTTAAAAACAATAAAGACAAAACTTCGGTGTCGGATAGTTCAGAAGTATATAAGATGACTTGTGGCTCTGCCCAAAACTGTATATTGGCCAAACAGGGAGAACACTTTCCCAAAGAATTAAAGAGCATAAAAGTATTTTGTAAATAGAAAGGCCAATTCCACATTTGCAAACCAAAATAAAGTATATTGTGCATTGAATATGTAGAATTAGTTAGTAAAGACATGCCTGAAGAAGCCATTGTATGGCGAAACACGTGTTGCGTTTTTGTGAAATCGTTTAGTGAAAATCTCACAATAAAGTGTTTTTTGAATACGTTAAATATAGTGGAATCTGACCGAGCAAGGCTCTCGTATTGAATATGTCATAAAAATGTATGTTGGTTTACTCATATGATTTATCCTCAATTTATAAACAGTATAATGTTTTCATCGCGTATGAACAAAATTTGAAAACCTTGATTTCTTGATAATTGTCGATATTTTCAATGCAAATGAATGTTTTCCTGTAAAATTGAAAGTTGTTTTGTCTAAAGTATATTTACTAGACTGATCATAATCAGTAAGACGTGTGACTTTGAGCGAGTTTACTTGTATGATGGGTGAATTTAAATAAAGGTCGATACTTGAAGAAAATCCATAACGAACATATTTAACAAATAAATCATTTTGAAACCTGTGGTTTACAAAAACGCAACACGTATTTCATTATACAGTAGCTTCTTCAGGTATATTAATTCAAGTATTAGAAACGCCTGAAGAAGATTATTATGTGATTGAAACACAGTTTTGTAAACTGTTTTGTGAGAATATTAGTCTAGAAAGTTATCAAGAAAAAGTATTTTTAGCGTGGAGCACAGGATTTAATTTCAACTTCAATGGTATTCTTTCAAGAACATTACCGAAAATAAATTATATATTTTTTTAGTAAAAAAAATTCTTCGGAATCAATTTTTTATTCACTGAACTTTTTTCTTTAATTTACTGATACTTTCTGAGAATTTTATAAATTGTCTCATCATTTTTTGTCTTCCGAAAACTCCAGAGTTCCATAAGAAATATTCATTTACATCGTCTTTCCACTAGAGTTTCTACTTCAATTTTTATGCGTTGACCCAAATTTCCACCGTCATGCATTGAATACGTATCAAATTTAATAGATGTGTGTACCTCAGCATACACACTCTTCTATGTGGACGTCTTTTTTTAAGGAATTCTCTGTTCAAATATTGACGGCAAGGTCATTGGTGAAATAAAACTGCTTTCGGTTCCTCCGACATTTATGGGCTGATTGCAAATAGAAAACTCATTAGTATCACTACATAAAACTCTAGTAATTGGCTGAAGTTCGTTACCTTGATGGTATAAAAAGATATCTGTAGTCGCAAATAGATCTGATGATGTTGATATTTTAATACTTGCGGATTTGAATCGTGAAACATTTTTTAACGGTATAACCTAGAAGGTGTGTAATTAGTTGAGTTAATATTAGT
This sequence comes from Leptinotarsa defecta, assembly GCA_015342085.1. Classification (NCBI taxonomy): domain Eukaryota; kingdom Metazoa; phylum Arthropoda; class Insecta; order Coleoptera; family Chrysomelidae; genus Leptinotarsa; species Leptinotarsa defecta. Next base: position 4,121 of record WOGO01008547.1, read on the forward strand.
GTTGAAATAATAAAATATATGCACCAGATAGTTGAGAATTGAGTCCCAACTGAAATGTTAATTATCTTTCAGGAAAATATTACGGAGCAAATCTTCAATCGAAAATAATGCAGTAACTAATAATATTGTTAACACCACTGGTTGATAATCTGTCATGTTGAAACGTATGTCAAATCATTCATAAACAGTAAGTCAGTATAACTTGGAATACTCCGTAATTATTATCTGTAATTTCATAACTGTCACCCCAAAAATTAATATCTCCAGCGAAAACTCAATGAACTATATTTGATATTTTTCTATGACTAATGAAAAAATATCAATTATTATACAATTTCTTGTTGAGCCAGCCTGAATGAACTTATGTACAATCTACTACCTAGGTTTCATAAGTGTTTTTGTGAAGTATACTTCAAAAAAGTCTTATTTTGCCTAGTTAAGTTTGAATTCGATATTGCCTTCATTTTGTATTTGTCTCATTCTACAATAACGATTACCACCAGGTGAAGTTACAATTGGTGTTTCTGTTTTTGTGAATTCTTGAGCAATGGTTTATATGAGGATTGAAATAGTGAGTTTGTACTACCAGAATGGAAATAGTGCTAGAGTTGCTGCCCGTATGTTCAATGATAATCATCGTACGACACAAATACGTTTCGGAATTATTGAACAAATTTATGGAAACTTGATCTGTTAACAATAAAAAGCATAACCGTTCAGGAGTTGTCAACGATGAAGCTATCTGTAATGCAGTTTTAGGGCACGTTGGACTAATGGAAAATTCGCAATCTCTTACTAAGTTTTCTCCAGATTCCGGAATCAGTTGTATAAATGTTTTCAGGATCCTTAATAAGTACAAATTTCATCCATATAAGATTACATTAGTTCGTGAATTGAACGAAGATAATTTCGATAGACTTATCGAGTTTTATGAAAGTCTCACTGAACGGAACAGCTTATATCAAATTGCTTGTATAAAATTTGCAAAAGTCGGCAAAATTGTTGATACTGGAGTGATATAACGTCAAGTTCATACCCAACTACCTCAAAAACTGAATCTTTGGGCAGGAATTTTAGGTGACCACATCATAGGACCTATTTTCATCGATGATAATTTGACTAGTGATGAATAATTGGATATGCTGGAGAATCGAATGATATGGTGCATCAATAAGGCAATTGAGAAGGATATAAATTTATTTAAAAACGAAATAATTTTTCAGCAGGATGGTGCACCTTTTCATTATGCAGCTCCAGTGCGACACTTTTTGGATAATCATTTTCCTGGTCACTGGATTGGCAGGAAAGGTCTTACAGAATGGCCACTAAGGTATCCGGATCTCACTTCTGTAAAGTTCTTTCTATGGGGTCATTTGAAGTCTTAAGTGTATGAGATAGAATCAGCAACATCAGAAGATTTGAGACAGAACATCATGAGGCATTGCAGAGAAATAACTCTCGAGATTCTCAACCATGTGAGGACGGCAATGAAAGCTCGTTTGTACCATTGTATGGAAGTTGGTGGAAACGTTTTTGAACATTAACTATACAAATTTTTTCTCTTCTCATTGTCTAGTCATTAGATTTTGATTCAAGAATCAATAAAAATTTCTTTTTCTGATTTATAGCTTTCTTATTTGTCTCTAGAACGAAGATTTCAAAATGCGTCCCCCTGACTACTATTGTTGACGTGTTTTTTATTTTTCCTGAAAATCATTGTACCAAAACTTATTCAGGGCGGCTCGTTACGAATGGAATTCACTGTATAAACAGAGAATGCGAATGACTTACCTCGTATTCAAAACATTTTTATATAATTACCTTTGGAATACTTTTGGAAACGCAGTGTTTTACTTTCGTGGCTCACTATGACAGAACATTACTTTCACATCATTCGGATTTTGAAACATGAACTTCAAAGTTGGGAGTATATCATTTATGAGTTTACAGTGCAAAATAACGGACTGTAATAAATTCTGAAACTTTTTTTTCTAACATTTGTACACTACTTCTACCATACCAACCGGCCAATGACATTATCCATTTTTTTTTTAAAAAGAAGGTATGGTTTCCTCAGATAGGAAATAAATAGACAAACTTGTGGTACTTATGAGTTTTTTATCATTTTGAAATAAGGCAAAAACCTATCACAATGATATAAGTAATAGTTGGGCTGAAAAACTCGTAGGCTAACATAGAAAAAAAATTTTTTTTATAAAATTTGATTTCATCGTTGTGTCGCCCTCGAAGGGCGACACAACGATTATAGCAATCATACAACTTTTCGATACCATTTCTATAGTTTCGACGATTTCCTATTCATCGGCGTTCCTTTTTTTTTCCAGCGAGTATTCTTTCGTGTGGGGGCCATGTCTGGAGAATACGACAGATTCGACGCCCAATACATGCAATTTTGTCATCGTCTTCGTACTCTTTGAAGTCGGTTCACCACGTGCAGTCCAATCAGTTTTGATTCTGGTATGAAATAATGGAGTCATGTTTCATTCATTGTCACATATCGATGCCTGAATCCGTATTTTTACGGTGAAACAGCTTCAAAAACTGCTCAGATTCATTAATTCGTTGTTGTTTTTGATCGATTTTGAGCTCGGCGGCACCTACTGTGAACAAAGCTTTCGCACACCCAAATACTCATGCACGATATGCGTAGAACACCCGATAGGGGAACGGCCATGGGACTTGGAGCCCTGTCCGGGAGGCCAATGTGGCCTTACGGACGGGTTGGCCGGACTCCTGCTCAGTAACAGAACTGAGTAGGGTGAGGAGAACCAAAACTCCCCAAAAGCCTTTGTGGAACATGCCATCGTGGGCCAGCCTACCCAAGCTCAGGTGTAAGGAATCGTGCCGACAGCTGAATGGCCGCAGGGTGATATATGCGGTTACGAAAGATCCCCTTGGGAAACCGGGCGAAACCTCATTGTAATCAGCCTTCCTCTGGTAATGCGGGGCTCTGCCAGAGTGACCAACTCTTTCTCTGCTACTCGTGGAAACATACATGAATGAAACAAATACAAAAACAGGCACAGAAAAAAACAAAAACCAATCCCGAGGCTGGACTGAAATGTTCACCTCAATCTAAGGCGGTGGCTGGGGATGAACAGAAATGTCCAACCCAATCTAGCGCTAGGAATGAGGCTGGACATGGCAGATCATCTCGTGAGGTAATACAAAGGCTAAGGCGTAAGTGCATTTGTGGCGCCGAGGCCAAAAGGAGAAAAAGAGCGAAAGAGACAGGAGTGGCAGCAATTATAAGTGCACCCTCCACCTCCCCCACTCCACCTCCAACAGCAAGGATACTTCCTGCGGAGGACGCCAAGAGCAAGGAACCGGCTGCCCCTGCAGGAAAGCGCCCTCACTTGAGCACCTTCACGGAGGAAACCCTAAGAAAATTGAAGAAGCCGGGCAGTAATGTCGCTGCATCTTCCAAAACCTTCACGAAGGCCGCCGTGAGACACCTCAAAGTTGCCAAAAAGAGAGTGTGTTCGGCGAGTCTTGGCCTTCACCTGCCGATATAAAGATGTCTCCTAGTGACTTTCACACCTTCCTGGAAAGGACAGAATGGACGATTACCTAGGAGGACAACTCTTCGAGAGGATATACAATGGGTCACATGTGGCCTAAGTGATCATCTTTGTGTTAGCCTACGACTTTTTAGCCCATCTAATAAATAATTTATTGTTAATTGGGCATATGTTCGAAATGTGAACTATGTACTTCTTGGCAGAATCCTAGTTTATAATAAAAATAATTTCTTAGTAGACTCATTATTTATGGTGAAATGGATATCATGGATTTCGTTATATACCGGGCCCAGATTAATTCACTCTATTTGAACTTAAACGGAAAATATGTTTATGGAGAGACGAGTTTTTGTATTACAAGTATTTGGCTTCCTACTTCTTCATTTTTATACAAAAAAATCTAGAGTCCCTTAAAAAATTGTCATTTACTTCCACAAATGAATTGATGTAGTTTGTTGGAAAAGTTACAATTTTGAAAAAAAAAATATAAAAAAATGTGAAAAATAAAATTGAAGTGACAAGTGAACAAAGGTTGAGAAGTGAGTTCATGAAATAGTCGATTTTTTGACTTCTGGCTGGCCATATTTTCGAAAACAGACCGGAGCGCTACGTTTTCACTTCAGATTTGTGATGAGTAAACAAAAATATGTAAGTCCAACAAAAAATTTTTTGAAAAAAGCGCGAGGTATGTATCCGAATGATTACCCGTCCAATTTTTGGCTCTTCTTTATTAGGGGATCATTTTATTGTTCTTTTTTGAATGCTCCATATCCTCGTTTTTCAGTTTCACTAAAAGGTCTTCGACAGATGTGTAGTAAATAAAAAAAATCCGCGAAGTAACATTACTTCAGTTTGTGTTTATGTTTCCATGCCATAACCAGCCATCATTAATATTGTGATTTCACGGGTTTCTGTTGAGTATTTCCACTTCTTTGTATTTTGAATTATAAACAAAAAACTAAAATAGTTGCACAATGACTTTTTTGGTGTATATAACAAACCGTAGAAACAGATAATTTTATTTAAGATGCCTATACACTGGTGTAGCGACTCATTTTCATTCAAATCTGTCAATGAATATGGCGTACCCGATTCATGTGGGCCGCTTTTCAAAATGAACGCTAGATACCGTTAATATCGCTGTTTGTGAGACGGTAGTGTTGCGTATTCTGCAACGTGATGATGTAGATTGAGAGGTAGGTATACATTCTGATCACGCTGACATAACATAGTTAGGTATGTATGCAAACACATGAAAGTTTACAGATTTCTTCGAATTATTTTTGTGAATCCATTAAGAACCTAGAATTATCAACGGTGTCAGTTTGTGTGCGCTGAGAGAAAATTTTATTTTTATGTGAATATTGAAATGGAATTGGAATACGTCTAGGTATTCCAGATTTGTTCGTCCTGCCTGAAGTTATTCGTTTTTTCTGCTCGATCAGAATATGTCGAGACGAAACGGCGAATAACTTTTGACGTGAATGACTCGATGTGGATTACCTCACATTAGTGAGAACAAATCGCATGAGTACCTTTTGTTCTTACATTTTAATTTACAAACCTAAATGGCCCTTCCATCAGTATTGAAATCATCATTCTTCTCCATCCAGTTCTTCAAATAACGAACAACACAACTAATCCATTATCAGTAAAGATCATTTTTCAAATTAACCGCAACGATTGTCAATTTTCGCAGTTTATTTGCGATAACCTTATTTGTTTCTGAGAAAAAATAAGGGTATTAACTAAAATTAATAGAAATATTGACCGTTGACGCCATCTTTCGGCAACATTAGAACTACTCTACTCGCTCTACAATAATTTCTGCAACAAAAGGGTACCCAGCATTCACCGGGGCGTGTGTGTTCAATGCCTCACCATAATGTGCATCACTAACCCAATAGATCTATTGAACCAGAAATGTCCAGAAAAGTGGGAAATCATTTTAAGTACTAGGATTATGCACAGAAGTATTTGCTCAATCAACACTTAAATTGTTGCTTATTTTATTATGAAGTATATTTCAATAAAAATTTAATTTTCTTGGCACATTTCGGATTGATAAAAAACTGATTTGTGTAAAAAATGTGTTTTTCCAAAGCCTACCTTCCCATTTAAAAAATTTGTCTATTACGTCACTGGTTTGAAGTCACGGTCGGTTGGTTTGAAAGAAGGTTATAACAAAAAGGTAGGTCATAAATCAAAGCACATATTCTGGGGTCAAAAGTAACTCGATTGTATATAACTTACCTTGATGCAAATGTGCACACAAAAAAGTTACAGCCCATGGAAAATAACAAAATGAACTGTTCAACGTTTTATAATAAAATGTGTATATGGTTTTCTTATCGTGAAATTATCTTTTTCAAATGAAACCACGAAATTTGTTCAGCTCATTAAAAATTTAGGGGGTATTGAATCACTAAAACCCCCAAAATATTTCTATGCGATACAATTAAATTAGTATTGTGACACCATTGGTTTATTACATCGTTTTTGAAATTTTTTTCCACTTATCACTTTTTTGAAAAGCCAGTTTTTAATCAAGATGTGGGCCCATTTTAATTATCCTTTGACAATTCTTCAGGTGGGTGTTCAATACTTGTAGTTCCTACAGATGAATAGCAAACAGTTGCTTTAACAATAATATACTGTCTTTTGTAACATCATTGGTTAGATATAACATTTTTTTTTACCTTAGCACTTTTTTCAATAGCTAGATTTTGATGCGACAAACATTTTGAGTGACAAAAAGGTACAAAAGGTTATTATTATTATTATTATACAGCGTAGTGTGCGCTGGTCAGGCCCTATCCCCCGAAGCGCCGATACATTCGGGAGGGCGCGCCAGCATTATCAATCAATGACCACTCCCCACACCGTGGGGTAAGTGATCATTGGGTCCGAGAATCATGTGCCCTGAGCAAGCGCAGTG
>WOGO01008548.1:0-10599 GCA_015342085.1 Leptinotarsa defecta
TTTAACGCGCCCATTTCATTTTTAATTCATTCCGACTTTTTTTTGCATGCAATATAATAATAAAAGGATTCGATTTGAGCTGTATAAACAATATATATAATTAAAGAAGATTTATCAACATAGAAATTGTGAATAATGTAGATTTAACACTCATAATTAGATATAATTTTTCATTCAATTATCGTAATCATCCCCCTCGTCTTCCAAATCATCATCGCTTTCGTCAGTGTCGCTCTCTTCGCGTAATTGATTATTTTCGCTATTCATCTCCTCATCTTCACATACAGGTGACTCATCTAGAAATCACCAATGAATAAATTGATGAATCTGTCGTTAATCGATAAATCGAAATACAAAATGAAATCGTGTACCCTCATTTTCTGCGACTTCATTTAGGATAACATCCTTAATAGTCGCTGGCCACTGGTCACCATCAAACCAATGGAACTCGTAGGTAGAATTCTCCTTTTTCCAGCCACATTCTTGAGGTGTCATTTCTGTCGGAATTACCTGTTCCGCGTTTCCCCATACCGAAGCTATATAATGAGTTCGCAAGAAATGTTGATACAGTTCTCTTTGGCAAGGTGGCATCATTGTGGAATCAATGCTTTTGGAACTTAATTTTTCAAAACATTCGTCGGTATTTTTAAAATCAAATTTGGCCATAAATAATGCATTTCGAGCTGCATTAACTGTAACTATGCTTTTAGCTTGGGAGTACATGCGACATACAAAATTTTCGATTACAGAAAAAACACTGTCAATATCCATATTCTTGTCAGTCATATTAGCAAATGCGACTTGAAATGCGCTCGATTTACACAATAGATTATACGGTCTTTTCTTGGCCTTCCTAAAGAAAGACGGGTTATAATCGCACCCCGTAAAAGCGTGAAAAGCCGGAAGTGCCTTGGATAATTGAATTCCTAATTCATCATGTACGCTAGTCACGTCAATGAGTTTCATATTGTCGGAAACACCAAATAATAAAGAAATTTTGATTTCTTGTTTTAGTTTATGTAGATTTCCCAGTAATATAATAAATATATCAGTATCGTCACATTTGAGGAGGTTTTCCGACCTGCAAAACTTCTGGCGTTATTGCACCACTCTTAGTTAAGACCCCAAAAGTCAAGTAAAAAAGTTTGACGAGTGTACCACATGAGGTTTTTCGGATGAATTTTCCGGCACTTTCGGTTGCTTCTGGCGAGGGTTTCCCGACCTGCGAAACTTCTGGCACTATTACACCGCTACTAGTTGAGAGTCCGGCCTCACGTTCCATAAGGTTTCACTCGTGTACCATATCGGGTATTTCGGACGAATTTTCCGGCACTTTCGGTCACTTCTGGCGAGGCTTTTTCGACCTCCAAAACTTCTGGCGTTTTTGAATTTCGGACCCCACGATCCAAGAGTTTTCACTCGTGTACCATATGAGGTTTTCCAGCCCATTTTTTCGCCCGGGAAAACCGGCTGGCATTTTCATATCCGACCTGTACAAAGTGCCAGAAATGCCGTTTGGTGATATACTAATTACGGGCCCCCCGTTTCCAAGCTCAAACGTCGTGTACCTTATCGATCCTGTTTTATGTAGCCAGCTCTGGGACTATAAGCTCTTGGCTCCTACCGAGCAACATCTAAATTGGTGGAAAATTGCCAAAAACGACTCTTCTCGATAAAAAGACTCAACAGATTGTCTCTGGTCTGGATTTCTGGCCATACTGGCCTGGAAGTCAATGAGGCTGCTGATTCCTTGCAAAGGAGAGTGCTGCAAGCAGCTTCATCGAACTAGAATCTGTCATTTCAATATTTATAATCATGGTCCCATATAAATGTGATGATTGGAAAGCTATTCATATGAATACGATATTAATCCTTAACTAATAATTACTCATGCAATCAAAACTCATGCGCGAGAAAATAAATTAAAAAGGACTGACAAACCGATGCGACCTAAACCGAAACGGGTTGGAGTATTCATAACAAGAAGTATGGATGATGAAGAAAAGATAATTGCAACTTTCTATGTTTTTATCATTTTTATTTGTAACTAACGTAACTGTAATTAACGTTCGTTCTATAAGAACATTTTCAAACTTATACATTGAACTTGAAATTAATGTATAAGTTTGAAAATGTCTTTACAGGACGAAACTGCAGTAACGTTAGTTACAAATAAAAGTGGTGAATAATGTAGAAAGTTTCAATTCTTTTTCATCATTATGATTTCCTACGTAGTAATGGATACATCCATCAATTCATTGAAAGTATGGATGAAATAAATGAGAAAAAAATATATGATATATAAAATGATTATAGAAGAAACCCGTTAAAATTTCTTTGAAGTATTAAAAAGAGAAATCAAAAAACAATTTCAAGCAAATAACCTATCTTCATTATGTCCTCATTCATGAGAATCACCTGTAAACATGCCTATACCAATAACATTAAATATTTCAGTATCCTTCTCAGAGTCGAAATCCAATTAGTATTCAACTTTGTTGCTTCACCGTACGAGCTTATCTAATAATAAAACAATATTGCTCAATATAAAGGTAAGACACACCTAAAGCGATCTTTCCAATAACAATTACATGTTACCGATACGTTTGTTACATTTTTTCAATCTGTAATGTCTTTATCAGATGTTGTCACGCTCACTTTGGATTATCGGCCTTCATCGCATTGTCGCGAATAAGTTCAATGTTGCATAAACAAAAACGAAATTGCTGCATTTACCAATCAGCACACTAACCTTGGTAGATAGGGAAGCAGATCATCACGATTTACTTGTATATGGATGAAAAGTATCTAATTAAGTTTCGATATTTCATTGTTACCATATATAGTACCCACAATGTTTATCGATCGGTTTTTCATTCCGTAATTGATAGGAGATGGATATTAATTGCTTTCGATCAGAAAACAAAATACTGGTAACTTCAGTAATTGTAACTACTCGCCATTTACTACTAGTTTTTCAAATATATGTTTCCAACATTAACTGAAACATTTTTTTGTGTTTAAAGTATATATGTTCATTATTATGACTTACCCATAAATCATTATTTCAGTACATGAACAAGGACCCATTTGATCAAGTAATATGGATACATACTACTTCAATGGAACGTGATGAAATTTTGACAAAACTTCTGGTGAGACCAAACTGTCTTCAAACTGAAGTTGAAATTGTTCAGACACTACTAGAAATTATCCCATTTGACTGCTGCCTACAGAAGACAGTCAAAAATTCTCATGAAAGACGGTTGGTGATTATCCAAATATAATATGTGCAATCGTTCACAAAGAACCGTTGTAATCGCCTACTCAAAATAGGTGTCGTCACCCATATTCGACAACTGTACTTGTCCAAAAAAATATGTGTGATATATCAAAGTTGAAGGGTGTGATGGCCTACATAGGACAGTTATCATTGACCACATAGGATGAGTGTGATTGGTCACATATGATAAGTGTGATCAGTTACATAGGACAGCTGTGATGGCCCACACAGTCACGGCAAAATTGTTCACGAAGTCCAGAGGTAATTTGTGAAAGGACAACTGCAATGATCTACATAGGTGTAATCGCTTACAGAAGATGTAATTACCGAAGTAGGATATACGTAATAGTCAAGAAAAGGACGGGTGTAATCCATGACACAAGAGCAGTGTATTCGCCAACTTAGGAATATGTACGAGCCACCCTGAATGGATCATTCTATATTGTTTCGCATTATCAGATGCTCCATGATTAGCAGATTTCAATAAAGTATAAAACATATGGTCTGAAGCTTATGGTTCGAGAGCTACAGGGTTTTCCGGAAAAATAAAAAAACTTCCCTACAAAAGCATACAGGGGGACACATTTTAACATATTCACATTTGATCCAAATTTCCCTATCGCACGCCAGAGCGTGTCATCAATAGATCAATTGTTTTGCATTATCAGATGTTTCATGATGAACAGATTTCAACAAAGTAGAATACATTATGGTCTGAAGCTCATAGTTTGGAAGCTAAAAATTATCTGAGTTGAAAACGAGCCACCGTGAGTAAACTTTTGTACAATCTACTGCCTAGGTCTCATTGGTGTTTTTGTGAAGTGAACTTCAAAAAAGTATTATTTTGCCTAGTTAGGTTTGAATCCGATATTCTTTTAATTTTGTATTTGTCTCATTCTACAATAACGATAACCTATCAAGTGAAGTTACAATTATTGTTTCTGTTTTTGTGAATTTTTGAGAAGCAATGGTTTATACGCTTCGAGAAAGGATTGAAATAGTGAGTTTGTACTACTAGAATGGAAACATTGCTAGAGCTGCTGCCCGTATGTTCAATGATAATCATCCAGGAAGAAAAGTAGTATATAAATACGTTTCCAAACTTATGGAAACTGAATATGTTATCAAGGATGAAGTTATTTGTACTGCAGTTTTAGGGTACGTTGGACTAATCGAAAATTCGCAATTTCTCACTAAGTTATCTCGAGATTCAGGAATCAGTCTTATAAATGTTTTCAGGAGCCTTCATGAGTACATATTCCATCCATATAAGATTAGATTGAATATAGATGGATTGAACGAAGTTGATTTCGATAAACGTATCGAGTTTTTAGAAGGCCTTACTAAACGAATCAACTTGCATCAGAATTTCTTGTATAAAATTTATTTTTCTGATGAATGTACGTTTAGTTTGAATGGAGAAGGGATTCGGCAAAATTGTCGATATTGGAGTGATATGAATTCTCGTTTACACCGTCAAGTTCATACCAAACGACCAGGAATTTCAGGTGACCACATCATAGGACCTTTTTTATCGATGATAATTTGACTAGTGATAAATATTTGGATATGTTGGAGAATCGAATAATACCGTGCATCAATAGGACAATTGAGGAGGATATAAATTTATTCGAAAAAGAAATAGTTTTTCAGCAGGAAAATGTATCTCCTCATTATGCAACTCCAGTGCGACAATTTTTGAATGATCATTTTCCTGGTCGCTGGATTGGCAGAAGAGGTCCTACAGAATGGCCACCGAGATCTTCGGATCTCACTCCTGTAGATTTATTTTTATGGGGTGATTTGAGGTCTTAAGTATATGAGATAGAATAAACAACATTAAAAGATTCTAGAGAGAATATCATGAGGCATTGCAGAGAAATAACTCCCTAGATTCTCAACCATGTGAGGGCGGCAATGAAAGCTCGTTTGTACCATTGTATGGAAGTTGGTGAAAACGTTTTTGAACATTGGCTATAGAAAATTTTTTTCTTCTCATTGTCTTGTCATCAGATTTTGATACAAGAATTGAAGAAAATCTCTTTTTCTGATTTACTGCTTCCATATTTGTCTCTAGAACGAATATTTCAAAATGTTGCTTCCTCTATAATTGTTGACCTGCTTTTTATTTTTCCTGCAAATCATTGTTTCAAAAGTTATTCAGTGTGGCTCGTTTTCAACTCAAATAATTTGTAGCTCCCGAACAGTAGGCTTCAGACTACATGTACAATACTTTGTTGAACTTTGCTCATCATGGAGCATCTGATATAGGGTGATTCATTAAAAAAATAGTGACATGCTCTGGGGGTACGATAGGTGAAGTAACATCAAACGTGAATATGTCAAAATATATCCCCTTGTGAACTATTGTTAACGTATTTTTTTATTTTTCCTGAAAATCATTGTACCAAAAGTTATTCAGGGTGGCTCGTTTTGAAAGTAAATTCGAAGAGTTAATAATGTTTTGAATATAATATTGTTTTCAATACGCATTACAATAATTACATAATATTAAGTAACGTAATAGGTATATATGTGTGTGTGTATATATTTATCGAAGCAGTGACTTTAAAAATATATAAAAATTTAAACTATAAATGCTGCGGCGGTGACTTGTTATTGATAAATCTTCCGTTGAGTGATTCTGTAATGTCCCGAGGATCATTTTCTGCTTGTTTCTTCAAATTTTCTATAATCACTTTCAAAAGCGGTGATACTTTTACGTTATATGCTCACTATCAATAGTATATGTTGATCTCATACTGAGTCATGCGAAGCGAGGGGAGCCAGTGCTGTGTGTAACAGTGAGAAAAAAGAAATACCAGACATACCGGCGCCGTTATGTGTTACGTTACCAAGCGACTTACTCTCCCATAAGAATTTATCACTTCAATAAACCTGTTGTAACCTATGTGAATTTATTTATCTATCCCAACGGCAACGTTCCTACATAGTAGGATCTAGTGAATGTCTGCCGGAATTACTTCCCCGGCAAATATCATGATGGACATTGAATTATATCCGTCAGATATTCATACAAAATATTTCACAGAGGATAGTCTTTCAGATGCTACTCTTAGATCTTCAAACCGATCTGTAGAAAATCTACTCGATTGATTTCAGCATGGTCCTATTGCTGGATGAATGAGAAATATCTGCAAAAATAACCTCTGTGAGGTATTTGCACGAATATGTGTCAGATATAATTCAAAGCCCATCGTGCTACTCGCCAGGAAAGTAGTTGCTTTCTAACAAGAATTTATCAGATCCTGTTGTGTGAAACGTTGGGAGAGATGAATGTTTCGAAATTTCTCTTCGAAATATAGATTTTCTTATACGTATGTATTTCATCTAGATACATTATTCTGAATTCTGTTAGAGTATTGATACATGAGATGTTTCGTCCCCGCTCTTGAAGCTTTGTTCACGAGATGAGCTCTTACTAGCTAACGAATATTTTCTTGGACGAAAGTTTCATACGTATAGTCGAGGCGCGTTGAAGTCAATCGAGTCCCTCGTTTGGGTCTGATCATTTCTTCACTGGTGAGAGGTAATACCCCTAAACCAGTGTTTCTCAAAGTGTGTGTGGCGGCGCCCTAGGGCGCCGTGGAACCTTTACTGGGACGCCCTGGCCACGGGTGAGTCTCAAGGTTCAACGTTTCACAACATAGATAACTGAGAGTGAAGGTAATACGTCGGTACCTATTAATAAAAATCCTCTGATAATATGATAATATCGGTAATTGCAAAATGCAATCCGTTCAGACAGCCACCTACTTACTTTTATTAATCAAATATCTAGTGTAGTCTTTACGTTCGGGGCGCCGCGATAACCTTCAAAAAACATAAGGGAGCTGTGAATTCGAAAAGTTTGAGAAATACTGTCCTAAACCATTGTTTAGGTGATTATTCGATAAATTTCAGCGTGGTTATGTTAGGTTAGATTGGGTCCAAAGGTTAGGTCCAAAGTGAGTGGGTCTATTCAACCCTCCACCGCAACCCGTAAGGATGTATTGTGGCTCACACCTATTCACACTCGACCAAATAAACCCAGCTTCTCAACGAAGCCGATTGTATGGTGATTGGTCTTTCAGATCAGATGGTAAGAGTATGGCTCTGCCGAACTTTAAAAACCTGATTCGGCCCCCAGCAGGGCAGAAACAAAGTATATGCTCTGCTGTTTCATCGTTAATAAGGTAGTCGGATAGTCAAGATGCAAGATTTCCACCTTGATACCCGCGACAACCTTCCCATATGAGGGTTTTTGCACGTCAGCAACACCTAACGATGCCTTTGATTCAAGCAAGGAGCAGGGCTTTTTCGCCTCTGGTATTGGTGAATCATCACTTGAGCGCAAACGTTTGCTAACCTGCTCATGGGGGGTTTGTTCTTCCACTTGAGACAGATGCTGCGTATTCCGCTCAAGAATTTGGTGCAAGGCGGTTTCATAAGGTACCCTGCTCTTGAGGAAACGATTCAGTCGTTTCCTGGCTGCACCACCAAACCTTTTTTTTAGGTTCAGTTATTAGATCAGGAGTTGGAGAGTTGAGATGCTCTCGCTCCTGATCTAAATTTACAGGGACGTCAGTTGGAGTCGTAAGCTCGACATCCCTCTCCTCTGTAGACTCGCTCCTGATTGAATTCGTAAGCTCGACATCCATCTCCTCTGTAGACTCAGCGTCAGATAGAATTTTTAAGTTTACTCTGTCAATGAAAGTTCCACGAATAGCTGAGGAAAGAAGGTCAATTACGGCAGAGCTCCGCATTATCGTAACAAGGCGATGCTACGACGAGAGAGCGACCGGTATCTCGAAGGTTCCGTAGGCAGCTGATAGGCTCAGTGTCATTCACCCTCTCGGCACGGATACGCACACCTTTGAATCAGTTAGGGAATAACAGAACCACAAGTGATTATGTTATTCCCGTATCCAGCGGGGCTACGTGGAAACAGGCATCCGATGGCCGGTTTGCTCAACCCCCACATTCCAGGCCAATGCACTCGCCAAAACAGCATGCACAGTGGTTCAGGCAGTGAAAGATGAACAAGGACAGCGAACCCGCTCGTGGTCATGTTACTAGATGAACGAGAAGCATCTGCAACACTATTCTCATTGAGGTAACTTGCTTTAGTGTTTGTAGGATATCAGCCGTAGAATTAGTTGATTTTCAGAACGCATTTACCAGATCCCACTGTGTAGAAACCTTGTGAGAAGTGAATGTTTTAGAATTTTCATATTATATTCATTTTGTCAATTAGTATGTATTTCAAGTTGGACCTTCATCGCCCAATACTAAAACTCAAATACTCTCGTCTAAATAAACATACTCTCATCTTGCCCATCTAGCTACAACTGTCCCTGGTGTGACTTAGGTTCTCTCTCCCTGTTTTCTTCTCAGTCTTCTCTAGTTTTCCCGAGCGTAAATAGCTCGCCCCTCATAACTTTTCAACCGAGCAAGATATCAGAGTCGAAAAATATTTGTACGAAAACGAATCATTTTAAATACTTTTCGATATAAAAGCCAAAAAGGTGACATTACTTTTCTCCTCAAATGGAAAAGGTGGACATCTAGTTGAGTACTTATGGGGAGTCAGCTAGCTTTATCTCCTCGCTCAAGTGAACTTGAGCGGTCATCATAACCTCTATTATGGCAGAATTTCAGGAAAAAACTCACTTTTTTGTGATGATGATGAATACTCTCATTACTATCTTAAGGATAGCAATGTCAATAATCATTTTGTTAGCATCAAGAATATTATATTCATAAAATTTGCAATATTTTCAACATCCTATATATGAAAGTAAGACGTTCTTTCACATTTTCTATCAGTAAAAATAACTTTTTATCTCTACAAAAAGCGCCTTTCAACTTCATTGAAGTAACCATTAGCCTGATGGAATTGTGAGCTGCCATAATGAGAAATCCCGAATAAAAATGAACACAAAGACCTCATCAAAGAAGAAACTCGCACCAACTGTGTCCGCCGAGGATAATAGACCATAGTAGACG
Source organism: Leptinotarsa defecta (assembly GCA_015342085.1). Taxonomy (NCBI): domain Eukaryota; kingdom Metazoa; phylum Arthropoda; class Insecta; order Coleoptera; family Chrysomelidae; genus Leptinotarsa; species Leptinotarsa defecta. The sequence goes on from WOGO01008548.1 coordinate 9,293, forward strand.
TTCTCTTGAAAAGGATTAGAGGGAACATGCTGCATTACGTCCACTCCAGCGACATCGGGGCTTAAATCATCCGGAGAGAGAGTGCATTAGCCGGCTCTGTGAAAATTTAATCCTCGTATTAAATTCTGTAAAAACAGTTTCACAGATACCTAATACCCTTTCGATTAGGTCGTTACAGCTGCAAAGCTACGGTTTTGCTCTGATAAAGGTAATTAGGGAAAATTTCCCAGTTGAGGTCCGGCTTAAAAATTAGGGTAATGCTTCGGGGAATCGATAACAGCGGGTCGGGTATGCAAATTTTCATAGGAACGTGTATTCAATTATGAAATTAGATCGGGAGCTGGAGCTACTGATGAAGTTAATTCTATTCAGCTGTACTTTCTAACTGAAATTCATACAATAGTATGGCTCATACATCTTAAAAATCTGAATTTTGAAGGCCACTAGAGGCTGCAGTTTCGTTTTTTGAAACAATTTTGAATTAATCTTAGAGTCGATCGTATAATCGAGGCAGACAATCTAATTCACAAGATGATCCTCAATTTATCTCCATTAGAGGCTTTGATATCAAGACTTTTCTTTGCAATTTTGATACCGCTGATATATAGAAAATGAAATGAAAAAATTTATTCATCGGTACTAAATATGTTGCACCAATGAAAACTGTACTCATAACTCAATGTGAAGTTTTGTGATTAACTCGTTACCTAACTCGTAACCTCAAACCTTTAATAGAATCAAATGATACAGCTCTAGTGCTATTCAAAAAGAGTAACTACAAGAGTAAATACAAAAAAGAAGGAAGGATTTTATGATCTTGATCTGCTTGGTGAAAAAAAAACAAATTCTCAAACATCTCAATTTAACCGATCGAGTACATGACTCCTTCCATAAACAAGATCGGTTTCCTCCATGACGAATGTATCCGAACTGGATAGAATGTCAGGACAGACAATTCCGCTTTCTATTTCAATAAGTTTCTTGGGGGTTAAAATGGACACCAATATTTCTTGGCACAATCATGTCGCTGGAATTTCGAAGGCAGCTTCTCAAAAGCTTGGGAACACTGTTTCGAAACAGAAAACTGTACACACCTGAGCAACTTTTGATGCTTTATGAAGCTCATATCAGACCTTCCTTGGAGTATTGTTCTCATGTATGAAGCTCCGCCCCTAAGCATACCCTGAGGCCATCCGCCTCAGGGTATGCTTAGGGGCGGAGCAACCATCCGCCTGATTGGAGACGCGAACATCACTTGCAACCTTGATAGTCTGGAACATCGAATAAAGGTTGAGGATTTGTGTCTC
>WOGO01008549.1:0-10599 GCA_015342085.1 Leptinotarsa defecta
TCCGGAGTGCCCCAAGGCTCGAATTCTCACATCTGTTCAAAGAAAGTTCTTGAAATTTATGTCATTTCGCACTACAGGTATTTACCCCCAAAGGGGAATTGACTATCCATCCCTTTGAATCAATTTAATATTATATCACTGAATACACATACACTTCTCATTACGGTCACATTTCTATATAATTTAATAAATAATAACATCTCCTGTACTCCGCTCCTACAAAAAAATAATTTTTATGCACCACGCCTCAACTCAAGATACGAGAAAACATTTTATTGTCAGAGTAGTAGAACAAATGTGAATCTCGAAGCACCAGTAAATTTAATGTGTTATAATTTTAATTTCATATGTAACATGAATGACAATAATGGAAACTCTTCAAACTTTATCAAGGATTGTATCTTACATAGAACCTTTCATTTATAGTTTTTTTTATATAACTTCCAAATATAACTTTTATATAACCTTCGTTTATAATATGTCAATTGAATCTAATTACATTATTAATGTGATTAGTATATTAATATTATTATTTGCCAATTTAATATATAATATGTGAATTCAATGTTATATATTTTAGTATATTTTCTTTAACATTTTCTACAATTGGGTGTACACCTGTTGGAAATAAAGTGCTATCTATCTATCTATCTGAAGTAATCACCATTTAAGATTTAATTAAAAATGAATTGGGAAAATCTGCATTAAAAAATAATCTAGTAATAAGCAGAGCAATCAAGAATAATAGTATATAAGTGTAATACAGTATAACACAATATCAGAATATTTATCGGCCTTGGCAATTTTTCTTTTCCTTCAAGGACAAAACACAATAACTACAGGAAAATCCTTAAGGCGCACTGAGAGCGGTGCCTGTGCGGAAGTAGCGATTAACATTGGATTTGAATCGCTCGAGATAAAATCCATTTAAAAAAAGGTTCTCAGATGAAACAGTGAAGCAGCCACGATGAGCAGCCACAGTTCGTCGCGTATTTCTGATATGTACGTTCTTGGTGGAATCAAATGTGCCAAATCACTTGAACACTTCCCGTGAAAGTATCTTCAGAAGGGAGACAAATCTTCAACCTTTCTTCGATGTTCCAGGCTATTAAGGTTGCACGTGATGTTCGCGTCTCCAATCAGGCGAAAGGCTCTTTTCTGAATGGAATCCAGCAACTTCAGAGTATGTTTAGGGGCATTAAAACAATACTCCAAAGAAGGTTTGATCTGAGTTCTATAAAGCATCGAAAGTTGCTTAGGTGTGTACAGTTTTCTGTTTCGAAACTTTCAATCATGTTTTGATTAAAAAATTACCTCACAAACATACGCCACCTTCAAAAAAGCAGAGAATAACAGGGAATCAAGTGTTAAAATGTCGTAAGGTTGACAGCATCTTTTTAGCAGATAGCTTCGCGGCTGTGATTGGCTCTCTACTATAACAAAAACGCCCTTTTGACAACTTTCTCTTCACAATCTTTCTCAATATTGTACACATGCATTGAATCAGTTGGAGGCATTTAAGGTATCACTTCTAGTGAGACATCCTGAATGCCACAGAAAGAGTGATAATCGAAAAATTACTCCACATATCAGAGCTATAATCAAAAGGCAAGCAAATGAGTTATAAAATGTCTTGTTTTCTATTCACAATAAAACAAGATTATGTAAACTCTCACAAATTTCTCTAAATGCCTATTAACTTCAACCTCAGACAAAAAATATGATGTCATGTATAAGAAGATTTTATAACACGTAGTACGTTATGAGATAAGAAAAAACATTTTCATTTCACTGTAGTCCTCACAAGAAGTCATGATATAAGTTATTTATAATGCAAACATAATGTCATAAGCAAGGTAAGAGATGTTTAACGCTTCTCATAATTAGTAACAGAAAACGTAGTACTAGACATGCATTATTATTTTTTCTCTCTGTTAAGTCGCATTGAATATTCGTTGTATATTTCCTACGTCATGAATCAATTTCATCTTCACAAAAACTCTTATATAAATACTTGTTTATTATAAATGCATTGTTGCAAGTTTTCTTTCTATTCGCAAGAACATTATGTAACAGAATAGTTTTTTGATTTTTTTTTTATTTTTGAAAATTCGTAAAATATCATTGAACAATATTTGAGATTGTTTCTTTCCCTTCATGCATATCAAATATGGCATTTATTATAAAAGATATTGGCAAGATTCCGTATAGAGAGAGAAGTTTATTTGCAGCAATTGTCCTTTGAACCTGTTAACAATCAACACGCACTTTACCCTTGAAATTAATTGGAGAATTCGTATAAAACTTGATTTGTGAATAACCTCAAAGTCGGATGTATCAATAAATAGTCGAAAAAATCTGAAACAGGTTATACTTCAATATTCATCATGAGCAAGGAAGATCTCCAATTGACAATACTTATTCTGATTTCTTTGTAAAACTTGCTAACATCGGAATTTCGGATGGTACATAATGACGTGGAGTATTGAATAAAATGATCGATATTAACGTTTCCTTTTAGTGAAAATTTCGTATTTCAGTTATTTTCCTTAGTTGTCACAAAAAGATGCAACATGCCATACAACCATCCTGATAAAAGGCAACTATATCGAAATACATATCTACGGTTTGTCTATTTCAGTACTTTTGTTATTTTAGAAAGTTCAACACCAAAAAAAGCCTTTATATAGATTTGCTCAAAATTCTTAAGGCTTGTTCTCTACGATAAAGTAAAAGTCACTTTTGAGCAGAATGTCCATAAATTAGGATATTTAACATAGCATATATATTTTGGAGCTCTATATCTATATCTATAAAGTGTTCCTTTATTTCCGACAATTCCTAATTTCTTAGTATCTTCCTATGCCCCAGCTAGATTTATTTGTACTTACATTTAAAAAGTCTTCAAAGATTTGTACTTTGCACTCAAAGTGTATTCTTCGAAATAGGTATACCCTCTTCTAATAACAATACTTCTTCAAAGCACAAATTCTTTGGGGACCTAGTCGGCCTCCAAACGTTCTTCAACAACTCCGTTCTATAAGTCTTTTCGAACATGCTAATTTTGTCATTATTTTAAGCACCGAGCTTTCATATATGGAGGTGAAATTATGGTCAAAGTAATTTCGGAAGGTTTAAATGCGAGATTCAGAATATTTTTTGACTAACTGATTCTGAAGCTGTGATTACTGCTATTTCTCATTCCAATTTGACTGGAAGTTGTAGGTATTGTAGGTATGTCACCTTTGGCAAGAATTTCGTACTAGGAAGATAATAATAATAATAATAATAATAATAATGAGTTTATTCACCATAATGATCACAACAAAAAATAGGGGTGCTCATCGCCTTGAGGTTCAACTCAGTACACCTCGAACTCTACTGTTTAAGAACTGTTTCATTTGGAGAACGGCGTTTATGCACAATAAACTTCCTAACCACGTTTTTCCAATTAGATTTAATCTCCAGCAATTCAAATCCGAAGTGAATAATAATAATAATAATAATAATAATAATAAATGGGCTTTATTCACTGACATACATTGTTTGTAAAGAAGAACTAGATACAAAAATCAATGAAAAGAAGAAGTTCAGTCGAGGCTGAATTACAACGTAACCTAGGGAATAGCCTTTATTATATGGAAATATAAAAATAAATACCTGGTATACATTGGTATGTGAGTAGTTCATGAATCTTTTTAAAACAAAGGTTATAAATTTCAAAGTAAATATAGAAAATCTGTTTAGCTTAAATAATGTAAAATATATAGCAAAACATACACAAAAGTAAGACAAAGGGAAAACCATATGAGCAAGGCATAACATAAATATATTATCTATCCAGAAGACTTCGAATATGTTTTCAACTTCTTCTTAATGCAGAGCGTTATATTATTTGATAGAGTTGTAAATAAAATCACGAGAAATGCAGGCTGTCGAGTGTTTTGGAATAATAAAAGTGTGACGGTTTCGTGTCCTCGAATTATTCTGGTATTTAAAAGTTTTATATCTTTCATGAATATAATTTGGCTTTTTGTAAATAAGGAATTTGTGTGTATTGACGAGTAGGTGGAACTGCCAGGTTTTAGCAACCTGACTCCTCGAACTTGGGGAATATATATGGTTGAATTTTGTCACACCATAAGAAAGACAAATGCAATTGTTTTGTATTTTTTGTAAGCAATTTACATCAATTTGTATCAAAGCGTAGATTATATCGCAATATGCAATTTGGAAGTCTTGATATCGCTACTTTGAAAGAGTTGACGTAAGATACTGTACGAGCTAAGACAAAGTGAATTTATAAGTTTGTAAAATATCAGATCAGCATCTAGCCACAAACCCAAGTTCTTGCTTTCTTTAATTGTTTGTAGTGAGTCTTGTCCAAATTTGATTTCAATTCTTCCTTCAATTTCCCACCTTTTGTGTTTCGGGCCAAAAAGTATCAGCCGAGATATTTTAGAATTCAATTTAAGGTTATGGGCTAGCTATAGATAGATCCAATCGCTTTTGTAGATCGCTGTTAATTTTTGTCTTTGAAAAAATGAGTCATTGGCTGTAACGAATTTAGAACTGTACTAAGGCGTTGACTTTGATCTAGTGAAATCTAATAGTTCACGTCTGGTTGCCTAATGGAATTACGCTATTCCTTAACATTTCCACAAGAAAAACCAGAAAAACTCAATATGAAATTAAAACTTAATTTCATTGTTTCCAAACTGAATTAACTTGATTGCATGATTATTCTGACACCAGTTTTCATGAAATGTTCACCAATGTTGCGGTTACTAGCTTCACATAAGTAATAAAAGGTTAATACGGTCTTAGTGTCCTTGATTCGTTTTCTCCATCAGTCTCTCTTGTATTCATTCAGTAGTAGAAAGTAAATGAATGTACCAAACGACCTTGGAACGTCCAAGAGAAGTATGCAGATCAAATCAAGCTATTCAAACACCAAACACTAAGCCCCTCCCCAATACAGTACTTACAATAGAAGCAAATACAAATATCGTAAAAATTTCACCTCGGATCCAAATGAGAAACCATCTACCTGTATTTACTCATGAAATAAGGAATGTCAGTAGGTCACTTGACATATTCACCGCGCCAGCCGGATCTTCAATCAGAAACTTGAATGTTATAGTAATAAAAGTGGCATGTGGACGGTTTTTATGGAAACGCTGCAGGGAGGACTTCACGCCGATTGGCAACGGATAGTTTTGTAGAAAATCGCGCGGAAATCTGTAACGGGTTATTCAAATTGTATCGCTTTTTGCGATGGGTTTGTTGACTCGAACAGGAACAGGAAACTTCATTTACTGGAGGTTAATGCTAATGATAATATTATAATTATACAGTGCTTCCCTAAAGACACTGGTCGATTTTCATTTTTATTGAACTAATTCCCAAAAGTACCTGGCCTGACCTAGAGATGGCGGTGGTTGTTTGAGAAATATCACTGTATTAGAAAGTATACAATCTTTAAAGCATATGTTTCAAGTTTGAAGGCGCTGCGGTGTTTTGTATTTGTTTGGCAGTCATCAATAGTGAACGTTTTCGGTGAATTTGTAAAAATGGAGAAAATTGATCATCGTTATGTGGAACAATACTTTTATTTGAAAGGCCTCAGCCCAACCAATTTGAAAGCTGAACTGGATTCTACTCTGGGTGAGTTTGCTCCTACGTTTAAACGAGGCAGTATGAGCTGCCAAGACGAGCATCGCTATGGTCGACCAAATGAGGTGAGAACTTCAGAAACGGTGAAGAAAATCCAAAAAGCGGTACTCAGCGATCTTCGACTGACAGTGCGCGAGCTTAGTAGGCTTTTCAAAAAGTGCAATACATCTTATATTATCCTAAAATTTGGACATTAGAAAGCTGTGTGCCAGATGGGTGTTGCGTTTGCCAAAACAGTGTCGTGAAGATGTTTCATTTCAGTGTCTAGCAACAGTGTTTCACAGCAACAAAGCAGAATTCTTGCGTCGTTTCATAACCCTAGATGACATATGGATCCACTACACTTTACACCCGAGTGAAAAGAACAACCAAAATAGTGGAGTCAAAAGGGAGAAACGGCTCCAAAGAAGGCGAAAACTATTTCATCTGGAGGAATGGGATGCATTAAGGATAATTTTCATCTTGAAAAAGGTTGAACCATCAACGGCGAGTATTATACGAACTTATTGCAAAGTTTGAGTGAAGAAATCAAGAAAAAGCTGCCGCATTTGCCTAGGAAAAAGTGTTGTTTCTGTTGAAAAACCACCATTTTCATAATTTGTTAATTTGTTTCCGTTCACATTGTATATGTTTATAGATAGTTAAGAGATTAATTTTGACATAATAATAAAAGTGTGAGTTGAGTTGTCCAAAATAAATACATTCATTCAAGAGTTAACCTGAGATATTTCCTTTACTTCAACATGGTACTCTGAGAGTGAAAGCCTGTGTAAACGGAAGATAACAGATTCTCACAATGACAAACGTAAGTTATGTTCAAAAATTAAACAATCTTTTCTCTGTTTTATCCGTGCAATAACTGATTCATGTATACAAGGAACTCATGGAAATTTTAAATAGTTTATTTTATGATCAATGTGATATCACTTCTTACACACACTCTGTATATCAACAGTGAAATGTATAAAGTCTATACGTGAATATCTGTAAACTATTCTTCAACTTGTGGCGATACAACACATGTGGAAACGCAGTTGATAATAATACGACTGAAGTAAATATAGCAAAATTACTCACATGTTTTATGAAGTGCGTCCAGTACTTCAGATTATTATCTGATTTGAGGGGAAGCCAAGCAGAACATAACTTACTGAAGCTTGATGCATTTCCATGCAATTCGTAACACTTTTTTTTACATATTATACAAGGTTCGTTAGGAATTTTTTATTATTCTGTTTCATACCAGTAGGTATGAATACGTTTGTTCTGGTTCTAAGATCCGAAACTGTTTGGGAACTGCGTACAAAAAATGCGTACAAGCAAAAATCTCAAACAGTCCGAAATAGTCTCGGACACTTGTTTAAACTAGAGGAGGAGACCACTGTGCCATCTATCGTATATGAAGAGATGAAGACGAGAAAATACTGTTGATCATGTCCATTTTGTTATGTAGCGTATTGTAATCAGTTCAAATGTTATCTAACCCCAATTATTTAAATCCAATAAATGAAAAAACATTCTAGAAAGTAGCCCAAACAAATTTCCACATGGCTGCGCATGATCAACCGGAAAAGTTCCCAACACTTCAGCCTCGAGAGCAAGAACGATTCGGGACGGTTCAAGACAGTTTAGGATCATTTCGCAGTCGATGGTTCTATCTCTTTTGTGTACATTTTGGTATAAATTATCTTCTGTCAATGAATTTCACTTATTATTTCTCAATTTTTTTTCTTAAAATATGTTCTGCTTCATCTGTTCCCGTTATTTGTCTGTCATATATGTATCCATGATGTTCACTTTATCTTATACTTAGTAGTCATGATGTTTCACCACTGTAACTTTTGTCAAAAGAGCATGGTATATATTCTTTTTTATTTCTTCAGGACAGGCATTAGTATCAAGAACAGAGAAACACGTTCAATTTTGAAATGTGTTTCTTTTCGTATGTTAAAATTTGGGTTCGTCAATCTTGTTCGAGAATAAAGATAAGTACAAAATTACTGACTGATTAGATTTTTTCCCATTTGTCATACATGCGCATGATCCATTGATCTGATTTTATTAATTTACGGACTTTGTGAGTTGAATTGGAAAAGTACAGTACTGCTTCACAAAACATGTCTTTCGAAGGACATAAATAACATATTTTAGGCGATGGCTCTGAACGACTACATTCAATATTTTATAGTTCAAATGTTGTGGATATAATGAATACATAGGGTATGTCACGTAACAATAATATGGTAACCAAGGACGAACACAAGGAAACCAGGAGTGGCACTAGCACTGTGGTAAACACAAATTCTATTTAGCAACGGTTTACGCCACTTTCCTGTCAGACTCCCAATAGAACTTAATGTGTTCATATTTCTCTCTCGCACAATGATTAATTATAATGCAAGTGTTGCCACATTATTAATATTATTATACCGGTTCAATAACATGATTGCCCAACCGAATCTCTCAATATCGACTCTTGTATAATATAGGGTCTTTCATTAAGCACGTCCCATCTTGAAATTTAAATTAAACAAAATGTTTGAAATGCCTCGAAATTTTGTATTCGTTTGAAAGACCTATTGATGCCATTATGTGTAGAATATAATATCGTTCAAGTGTCCGCCACGGCTTGTCTGGCTGGAACGCATCTGAACGTCCAATTTCACGTCATTCTGGAGCATAAACCAGGCGGAATTTGATCGATGCCATGGGTTATGTTGGCTTTGAGGACTGTTGTGGTTTATGGCTCATTTGCATACAAATGTCGCTGAAGATGACTTTTCGATGAAAATCAGGGTCAGTTGTCAACTGCTCCAGAATCAATCAATCGAACATACGTCTCTGTGTATGGTCCTTTATCTTCAGTTCCTGGATCAGTTGAATTTTGTACGGGAGCAGGCCCAAGTCATGACGCAAAATTCGCCAAGTTGTCGTCTACGAAAGTCCGAGTTCTTGTGAGCTACGCGAAATCGACTGTCTCCACTGACCTTGCGTTTCGTCGGCGTACGGGTGTTGATCGATCGTTTACTGAATCAGTGGACTCAAATTTATCCACTTTGCGAATAGTCCTCCCGGTAGGACGTCTATAGCGACTGTAAAAAGGGCGAAGCGGCCGATAGATACCCGAACAGAACGAACTCTTTGATAAAACAATTTCATTATTTGTACGTTTTATTGAATGATATATCCGTCCATGGTGATTTGGCAAAACAGACTGAATAAATGACAACTAACTTGTCACATATAGCTTCAACAAGCTCTGTTTTTCCGTTAACCAGCTGTCGCACCCCTACTACGAACAACAACTCGCAAAAGTCGAAACTTGTGCGAGCTAAGGACTAACGAGGTCTTACCTTTTAACGTGTGATTCCTAACACGGGCTGGACGATAGCAAGTGAAAATCGATCGTTCAGCCTGGGGCTTGAAACATCGACTCACACATCGGCCGATCAACAGCGACCAACATGGTGGACGATTTGAGTGAGTGAACAAAGCACCCACGTCGAACGGACCGGCTATCGTCCGCCCGAGATGGCCGTTATCAATTGTCAAAGTACAGAGTTCTCTGTTGGAAGGCTCTATATATGCTCAAGATGATTTAGTTGTATTGTGTAAATACTGTTGTCAATCATGCCCTGAAGGAAATAAAGCCGGCCGCCACTGTTAGCCATAAACCAATTGTGGAGTAGCTAATAGGGCGCGAATGTACGATGTTTGCGGCAGCAAACATCGTAAAATATAAATATTGGTGATAGAGTCCCGGGAAATTTCCTCGTCTTCAAGGATTTTTTTTCAAATTTCAAATTTTCGAGATATTTACAAAAAATAAAACCCTCCATTTTTTACTAAATTGTTTATAACTTACACAAATTTTTCGAGCCGCTTTTCAAATTTTTTAAAAAGTTGGTCATTCCGAATCGAAGGAGCCCTGGGTCATAATTTTCGGTGCCTTTGGACAGAAGTTCCAAAAAAAAGGATCTTGTAACCCAGAATATGCAATTATATTGGAGAGTGAAACCATATTTCAAAATTCCTCGATCGAAGCAGTGTTCCATACAGGCGCTGTTCATCACCGTACAAATTATCTGTCACATACACCGATGATGTCCATTTTTCTAGTGAGGTTGACTACATCAGGAGACTGACTGTCTAACAAATCCTTCAAGTTATTTTCAACCCAAATGTCTACTAACGTCACGGCAATTAGAAGAAGATATTTCTTCGGCTTCCAGGCTCGCCCAGGGTGATCCTGGCAAAATTGCATCCTTAGATTCTATCCCATCTCTATAGGGAATGAGCATGTTTGTGACTTTTGGCTAGTCCCGCAATTGTTGAAGTCATCAGGTCTACTGGGTCCAAAAATTCTTAATCCAGCCACTTCTTTGGCTACAGAGTCGGCAATGCGATTACTTTTACTCCTGGCGAGGCCTTTAACCCACCTCAGGATAATATTATTATCTACCGAAGCTTTGGCTAAATCTTGCTGGCTCTAGTACTAGACCTGAGGTAACACGTTGTCTGTTCAATGCTAATAGGACTTCTCTACTACCAGTGCAGATTGTTATGTTTTTGCCAGAAATTCCTTTCCTGGTTATTTCTTTTAGGCGATTGAGATACCAGCCAGTTCTGTTTGAACCACGCTGGATTTTTTTCCCATTCCCCACTTAATTCTTAGGCTTAGTGATCTGGAGTACATTCCATATCCTGAGCCTTCTTTGGTTTTTGAGCCATATGTATATATGCGTATTGCATTTGTAGCATCTGACCCTGTTTTCTATTTCATTTGTATTTTGCAGGGTTTTATCAAACACAATCATGGGTACAATTACATCACTGGTTGCCTGCAGCAGAGGTTGTGCAGTAAGCGCTTCTCGCCATCGACTCAGCCTCAATTGGCCCATTCCTACTTAGAGGTTTACATCA
>WOGO01008550.1:0-10599 GCA_015342085.1 Leptinotarsa defecta
AAACAAAAACACCATGAATTCTTTGTTTTTCAAGGGTTTTGATCGGTTCAACAAATTACCAAATGTAATTGAAAATAGCCCATCTCTGAACAAGTTCAAAAACGAACTGAAGAAATTTGTTTTCAATGTACAAATATGATATGTATTATGTTTTTGTTACCTGTAGCCTTTATTGAGATATTATCACGCCTATCTTATTTATGAACTATATTTTTAAATCATTCCAATATGTAACAAATTTGTAACAAAAATATAAGAAATGTATGTAAATTAGGATTTTCCTATTTCAAATGAAAATTATTATTATTATTTTAGTTAGAGAACTTGAAAGCATTCTTAGTTTCCCGTCATAAACTAGGAGTATGGACTTTGTGAAATGTTGAAGTAAAAAGATTTTCCGAATCAAGAAGTCTTTCCAATTAAATTTCAACTCAACGGTTTCAAAAACAAAATGGGTGAGAGGAGTATCATTTATTATCTAACGAATTAATAATATTTTGATACAATTGAGAATATAGTGGATATAAAACAAAAATATTATGAGTAAATAAACAATCTGTTGATATAACATTTTTTAAATGAAATTTTCAATGTTTTTCCATATTTTGGTTATGAATGTCACCGATTTTTCAAATACATGCATAACGGCCCATCCCAGAATGATAAAACATATTTAATTTCTTTGGTCGCATTGGCTTCTTGGTGCACTATTTTATTCAATGATATTCATATTAAAACCAAGAATATCTAACACTTATCTCCTATGCAGGTATTCATTAAAAATACAATTCGTTGTTTCATTACAAAGACATCGTTTCAACCCACAGGTCTTATATTTTCCTATTTTTAACTTGCAAATAAAATAAGTAAAAAAAATATGTTATACGGTTTTATTGAAAAAAAAAAATGATAATAATGATGTCGATAATGTACTAAAAACAAAATAAAATTTTTTTTCCATTAAAACCGTTTAACATAATTTTTTTTTACTTATTTCATTTTCAAGTTTTTAGTTTCTAGTTTTGTTTCTCAATTATTCCCAATTATTGTCAATTATTCTGTTTAGTTAATTTAGTGCTTCATTATTACTTACAAGGTAATATGTCATCCGCCATTTTGTAGCTGCGGCCGTCTTGATTTACATCTTTTTCAAATTGTACTACTATTCTACTAGTCAAGTCACGTCATTTGATACCCATATTTAGGTAGTTATGAAAAAATATGTAATCCGCCATTTTGTACCTGCGGCCTGTATTGTCATCGAAACTAAATGTCAAGTCAACAGGAAGGGGGTCAAACTTTAATTACTAAATTTGACCCAAACAAACAGGGCAAGCTAGATAAAACCCTTTAATTTAAAAACTGTTATATGGTTTTTCTATAGATCATCATGAAAGTGTGTGTGTATTTTTGGATCTCAAATGAGCTTTTGAAAGGATTCATGGGAAAAACCTTACTTACTTCACGGCCAAAGTACTTAAATGTTTAAAAAATATTTGCACAATTGAAAGCAGAGGATGTCCTTTAAGTAAATCATCTGACATTAGTATCGATTCAGGAGTACCGCAAATGAATGTCTTAGGACCTCTTCTTTTTACTTTTACTTGAATGATACTGATCGACTGTGAGTTGATCAACCTTTTTGCCGATAATACTGCGTTAGCCTACAGCGATGAAAATATAGGAATAACTATTAAAAAAATAATAACACCAAAGCTGTCATAGTTGCCATTTTGCTAAACTGAAGTACAGTAGAATCTCACTAATCCAGCACTTCAACAGACCGATGCGTCCAATAATCCGGCACCCTGTCTGCGCCTTCCTCTCCCCTCTAGGCCTATTCCGTCGTCGCCTAGCAGTTTAACCTCAAAACTTATCACGTGCACAGGTACTTACCTGTTGTTAAGTGAGAATAGTGTGTAGCTAAAAATGTCAAGTAAACAGAAATACAAAATACTATTTTATCCACTATGATTTTTTCTCTATAATCAAGTAATCCGAACATTCCAATAATCCGGCACCCTCTGGTTTTGAATAGCGCCGGATTAGTGAGATTCTACTGTCGTTTCAAGTATTAACATATTCAAAATAGGATAAAGAAAATAACTTGTCTGATTTCAACTAAGTTTTTTCAATGTTTACACCGGTTTCGGTTTATTAAACCATTCTCAATGATTCAATACACCCCGGTCTCAACAAATAAAAAACTTGGAAGAAATAAGACAAAAATTATTTTCTTTATTCTATATTCAATATGAATGTCTACAAAATAAATAGGTCAATCGAACATCAACTATTCAAGTTAAACCATTCTCAATGGTATAATAAACGGAAACCGGTCTCAACAAATAAAAATCTTAGTAGAAATCAGACAAATATTTCCTTTATCCTATATTCAATATGAATTTCTACAAAATAAATAGTTCATCAATCGAACATAAACTATTCAGGTTCCCAACCGGCTAACTTTCTGTCTTTTGAAGATCACATATGTTCATCAAGAATTATCAAACATATTGACTTTTTTCGAGAATTCCTCAAATTCTTACTACCGATTCTAGATTTAATTTATATAAGACGATTATTCAATCACATTATGATTATTGCTTATTGGTATCATTCCTCTTCACTATATTTAAAATAAATGAATTTCAAAAATTACAAAATAGACATATGAAAATAATTCTAAGCATGAATTGCTATACTTCCATCAACTTCATGTTGGACTCTTCACAGTCACAAACGGTTTTCAAACGGCTTTACTATCATACAATGATTTATATCAACAAAATACTGAATTTACAACTTATCAAAAATAAGTTTGCGATCACAATACAAGAAATGCTAACAATGTACATACAGGGTGTTTCAAATTCGATGCTCATCATTGGAATCTTGGAAACTATGAGACATACGAAAATGGTTAAATTGGGGCAAAGTTGAGCATTTACCTGACTATCAATATGCCTTTGAGAAAGTTCTGAAATTATTTTTTTCTGGCTTTATTTTTAGAAGGATTCAAAAATAAATTGCACTTCCACATTGCCACTTTTTTCCTGCTACATAATGGTGTTTTCAGATTTGCTATCTGTCTTCCGGCCACCATCATCGACTTTATTTTTTCTTATGGGCGCTACATTGGATTTTTTCTGTTTTGAATAGAAACAGATTTTACCTTTTCAATGATATATCATAAGTTATCATTCTTTTTCGAAAAATTGAAGATATCGAAAAACATTAATTCTTATCATAATTTTTGATGTTTTTAAATTTGACTTTCAATTTGTTACACACAATGACATTTTGTTATTGTACAAGTCATTGAATTCTTGGCAAAAACTAGCTTTCACGAATGAAGAAAAAAGAGATATCATACAAATTTATTACAAATACAATAGAAACAGTGTTAGGACATTGGAAATGTATTTAAACTTGTATCCCGAAAGACGACAACCACATCGAATTATGTTCAAGTTATTGGATCAAAATATTACCGAGTTTGGTTCGTTTGAAAAGCCAATGAAAAATACCGCAGAATCAACAATGAAAATTTGATAAAGGAGGTGTGTATGAGGTAAATTAGACATTGTGTCCTTTTCAATGAAAATAGAACTTTGAACAAATAACAATAATTAACTAAAATGTAAAGACAAAAGTAAATCACAGCAAATGCTGGCCTTGTTCATGATAAGACAACTGTGCCCTTCTTCGAATATTATTCACTGCACGATTCATTTCCCTCCTCCTCAATCTGCCGAACTCTCTAACAATGCTGTCCTCAATAATTTTGATATTCCCTCTGACCATAAACTCTATAGTTTGGTGTACCCCATAAGAATGTATCCATAACACTTAAGTCTGGGGACCTTGCTGGCCACCTCACCGGCCCATTATTCCCTACCCATTTATCACCCAACCTTTCAGTCAGGTAATTAGATACTCGTCTGGTAGTGTGCGGTGAAGCACCATCATGTTGAAACCAGATGTTGTTATTTATGATGCACTGTTTGGAACCTTTGGTGTAGTAATGAATATTACTGGAGTTTTTTGCCAACACCAAATCGTTATTTTTAACACCTCGACACGTGTTTCGATCACCAAGTGATCATCTTCAAGAGGAATATTAAACTTTAATCTGGCTATTGATTAAACTTTAATCTTCCCCTTGAAGATGATCACTTGGTGATCGAAATATGTCGAGGTGTTAAAAATAACGATTTGATGTTGGCAAAAAACTCCGGTAATATTCAAACCTTTCATAAGATCACTTTGCATATTTGAAATAGGAATGTATTCCGAATCTGAAGAGTTGTAGTTACCCTGCCAAAATTAGAGTCAGTAAATTTAACTTCTTCAAAATTTACTGTTGTTCAGAAGTCGATCTAACTCCTTTTCCACCTTCCCTTCCATCGAAAATGGTTAAGGTCGTGCTTTAAAAAATTTCGGACTCACTTCCATACCTGATTTCAGTCTAATTGATATTGTTCCTTTGTTAAATTCACCTATGCCTGCATATGGATTCTCCATATTGAAAATAGTCAGATCGAACGAATTGAAAAAATCACGTCCCAGTAAAGGAGGTCCGCTATTTTCAATATAAAAATTCAAGTTGCTCTGTTCAATTTCACAATTAATAAATCCCAAGGTATAATCTTATCCCCATTATATTAACCAAAAATTTTGTTTGTTATCTGCAAGGTCTTTTCATCAAAATTTAATTTATAAAATCATTTCGACATACAGAAAAACTAGCTCCCGTATCCAAAGTAAAAGTGTAAATTTTTTTATTCAGAGATAAATTCATTGAAACCGAATTGGTTTCGTTATTCAAGGTGAATAATGGATATTCCTCAGAATCTAGAAAATTGTTTTTATGAAAATTCCTATATTTACTACCTGACGTTTTATTTGGGTACGTTAGTGCTAAATGGCCCTTTTTATTGCAAGAATGACAAAAACAGTCATGATATGAACATTTATCTACCGTGTGGTTTTTACTTCCGCAAGGTGAACATTGGGTTTGATTTATTACTCCACCGATGTTTTTTCTGGAACAGCTGCTTCGTGACGTTGATGCCGCAGAAGTTGACAGGTATGGTTGGTTACCTACTCTGGATTTAGGTGAATTTGCGCCGGCGAAATTAATCCCGGTTCTTGCTTAACTTCGGCTGAAAGAAAGGTGCGGCTGGCCGATTTGGAGAATCACTTTGGAAAACTTGACTCCTGCATTCTCTTCAAACAGTCGGTGTTTTAGTGCGCCCTAGTTATAACCGATAATGAATTGATGGACCAATGCTTTTTCAATCTCCGAAGAACCCTCCAACTGACAAACGACTACTAAACTGCGTAACCGTGCTGCCCAGACTTTCGGACTCTCATTCGCCATTTTTCTAGATTCAAAGAATTTTTCTCGGTTGAAAAGCACTGATTTTATTGGTTTGAAATGTTCATCCATTATCCATCCATTATTATTAAGAAAATTATATTCCCATATTTAACTGTTTTCGGTTCATTTGGTATACACATATTACTCACTAATTTATATGCAGGTTCATTCAATAAACTCAACAGTATTGCTCGTTTCCAACTTTCATCGTCAATGGTGTTTGCCGTGGAATAATTGCCAATACGTTTTTTATACACTGACCAGTCCGAATACATAGAATCAAATTCCTGAATATGACCGGCTAATGGTTTTACTGATGCTATTTTGATTTCTAAAAAAGCTCACCAATATGGAAACATTAACTGAAGTTAACTACTTGACACGTGAAATTAACTCGTCGCCACTAGTAATGCATTCCTCCCTAATCTGAGGGTTATGTCATTACTTCAAATTATACACAATTGTTTCTGCTTTTTCCAACTACAGTATATAAAACAATCCGTTGCTTTTCGAGCCTCCTGTACATAAAGAAACAACAGTATATAAAAACTTAAACTATTTATTCTTGACTTACAGGATGATTCACATTAATATCCTACAGGTAGTAATAATGATATAATCATTTTCGAAACTTGGGACTGACCTATTTCTTTTGATGATTTTTACTAACAAAACAGTTCAATTTCATCTAGCTAACGTCATATCGTCACTTTCGGCAACCAATTTGAAAAATATCGATAATCGATTTGGAATAATTCCTGCTAGTCAACTTCGGCAAACAACAATTGAGTAGATTGCGGCGGCAAAAGAATGCTTCTCCACTACTGCAATTAGTGTTTCTATCAATTATAACAAACCTTCAATACACGTGTGAAGATCCATCTCTTAAGAGCCGAAAAATCATATGGGTAGCTGACAATAGTACTTGGCCTGCTAGGGCCAGATACCTTCCATCACCTTTTGACCTAAGAATGCGTTGGTCCAAGACGAATGAAACAAATAAATTGACAAGTCATCTGTGTAATGTATCGGAGGAACTAAAATAAACAATACAATATAGATAAGAAATGTAACAATATCCTTTAATATATACCGATTCAGGATGTAAGATGCCGATGAATCAACAGATATGCAAGCTCCTCGAAAACATAACAGGTAAAGTCAGATTGGAACAGTTGAAAACATGTTTCTGAAATAAATTGGGTTTTCGTTTCAAACTCACTAACGATACTATTTTTACCAGAGTTTCCACCACTGTATCGGACAACTACCACAACATTATAGCTAAAAACTGATTTAC
Organism: Leptinotarsa defecta; assembly: GCA_015342085.1. NCBI lineage: Eukaryota > Metazoa > Arthropoda > Insecta > Coleoptera > Chrysomelidae > Leptinotarsa > Leptinotarsa defecta. The sequence continues at coordinate 6,687 of WOGO01008550.1, forward strand.
ATGCCCAAACAAAACACCAGCATGGTCTGTCACAAACAGTGGTGCAGCTTAAGTGAAACGAACTCATACGGTTGACGATCAAAACTTTCAGGATGCCCAATGGCCTTTAATTACCTCTATCAACGATAATACTTCAATGTTTTTTTTTCTGAATGGAAACGGGTATTGTATTAAAAAAAATCGCATCTCTTCTACAATCATTTCATGATAAACTGTTTCAGGTGAAAAGCACACATAAACTCTAGTTAACGTTAGTTTGTCGATTTTTAGTCATCCTCTCACTCCCGGGATTGCAATATTCGCTTTAAATTGGATATTGCCACTTTTTGAAATATGTTTGCAGTCACCTAATTTTCCATATGGAAGTATCAAACGTAGTTGTCTGCTACAGGGGTGAACAAAACTCGGGATCACTTTTTTTCTCAGTTCTTTTAAATAACGCACCCTGTACATATGGCCATCCCAGAATAGTCCACACTATGAGCATTTGGAAAATGTAGGTATTGACTACTTTATTTCCATCGAAAGTGTATATAATTCTTGAGGAAAGTATCAAAAAATCCTTGATTGAATCTATCTGCAGTTTCTTCTCGAACTTCCATTATTGTTTATGGTGAAATAGAGCAGAAAACTGCTTTGAATCAATCTATTTTCCATCTAATTTGGTTGTTTTTTCGCAGTAAGGCAATCCCGTAACAAAATAATAGAAACCCACCTTTTGTTTACCCCTTTAGTTCACATTTTCTCGGTTTTCTGAAACATCTCATTCAAAAACTCTGGAATCGTATATTCTTTTTAGGATATCGTACTGCATTTAATTCTACTGAGAGCAGCTTATGTACTCGGAATGTAGATCATATCAGTTATATAAAATCATTCTTGGAACATTTGAATGTCGTAGGAATTGTTAACAAATTTGACATTTGATTATTAAGCAGGTGAATTTATAATTGAAATCTATTTTCTTTCCTCGAAATGAAATTGTCTATGAAAAAATGATAAAAATATGATCTACATTTTGGGTGAATGTGACAGAAATTGTTATTAGCCTTAGAATGTATGCTGTTGGATATCCTTACTCAAGGTCTATAAGACCAGAGAGTTTTTGGAGGGTAAGATTTGCGGAAACATATAGTGTCAAACAATAGAAAAGGCAAGTTGCAAACAAAATTGCAACAAATGAAGAATATGAAGTATAGAAAATTGTAAGTGAGAGAGAAGTCGATAACTGAAACAGATGTTATAGGACTATATTTCTTCGATTGACCTCTAAATGGAGAAATTTATACAGATTTCCTCGGTTGTTATTGGAGGATGTACCGATTGACACAAGGCATAAGTTACCATTAGCATTATGATGGCGTTTCTTCCCACAACCAAAAATGGGTTGGGAGATTTTTGAGATTGGAAGAAATGGACACACATTCATTGATTTCTATAAATGGGGATACATGTTTAAGGACGGATCTATCGAGAGAAACTAACGACACCAGATTAGGAAAGTTTTTCAGTCGGGATCAACTTTAATTCAAGGAAAATTGTGAATAGACTACATTTATGTATAGCCCAAAATGTAATGTTGTTCGAACATCTATTCTTAATTTTTGGGTTTTGAAATTGCTTCTTTTTCATTTTGTTACTTGTTTTGTCCAGCACTGAATAAAAAAATGTTATTGCTCCTATTTAATGAACTTTTCATAGTTTTCTCAAGAGTTAGATACATTTCCAATATAAATAAAGAAGTCAATCCCTACATTTTCTGAAAGTGTAGACTATTCTGGGATGGTCCTCTGTATAGGTTGTTTAATTTGAAAAAACTGAGAAAAAAGTGATCCTGAGTTTTGTTTACCCCTGTATTGAAAAATCGATGTTTGGTAAACTTATGGAGACGGAATGACAATACATTATCCTTAAGAATATTTGTTTAAAAAAATTTCCTCATTTTATTTGATCGAGTAGAAAAATCCTACATTTTCGAGAAGCACTCTGCCCAAGAAATTCAATGGATGAAAACATCTGAAGCATTCTATTAAAAAAAAACATAAGTGTGGTCTGTCACACATTTATTGGACATGCATATTAGTAATAATTATTGAAACATAACTTTCATTAATTTCTACAACTTTTTCCCGAAACATCGAATAAAATAGCTCATTGTATTCGTTAGAAAATGTTGAAGGACGAAACTGCAATGACGTTTGTTTCAAATACAACAGGTATAAAAACATAGAAAGTTTTAATGAATCGAAGAGGTTTTTGTATTAAAGTGTATAATTTTTAAAATTCTTGCAAAGCGCTTTCGATTTTCGTCATCAACAGTGCTCACCTGAAAGTAAGTGATCTAATTGAAAAGGAAGTTTAGTGAGAATCGAAGTTGTAAAATTTTTTTAAGGTTAAGAAATTTGGAAAAATTATTTTAGATTGCTTACTTGTCAGGCAACAGGAAGTATCAAATTGAGTACATTGCACATTTGTAATATTTGACTTATATAAAACAGAATAGGCTTATAGCCAAGAAAATACATTTTTGGATTGAGGCCATCTGGTTCAGTCAAAGTATTATATGAAGAAGGACAACTTGAGACAGAAAGTGTCAAGTGTCATGTTAAAATATTCAATAAAATTCATAATGGATCACTCCTAAAGTTGGTACCATTATTTTAACATGACACTTGACACTTTCTGTCTCAAGTTGTCCTTCTTCATATGATACTTTGACTGAACCGCATGGCCTCAATCCAAAAATGTATTATCTTGGCTATAAGCCTATTTTGTTTTATATGAGTCAAATATTACAAATGACAATGTACTTAATTTAATACTTCCTGTTGCCTGACAAGTAAGTAATCTCAAACAATTTTTCCAAATTTCTTAACCTTAAAAAAATGTTACAACTTCAATTCTCACAAAACTTCCTTTTCAATTAGATCACTTACTTTCAGGTGAGCACTGATGATGACGAAAGTCGAAAGCGCTTTGCAAGAATTTTAAAAATTATACACTTTAATACAAAACCTCTTCGATTCATTAGTTCTGTAAATAAAAAAAACAAATTCTATATTTGCAAACTACCTTTTAGCAGAAAGACACGAATGAGTTCAATCATTCAATCATGAGTATGATATATCACATTCGGAAGAGGAAAGTTTGGAACTCAATCTTCTAGATTGTTTAGAAATCAATAGATTCCAAAATTCGATTAATTTATTGAATGATCAATTAGTATTGAATAACTACCCGTAACTAAATATTTTTTCGGATGTGGAAACTGGAACATAAGCTCAGGTAATTTAATTCATTACAAACTCGACTTCTTGATAATAGAGTAAAGTCACCTCATTTATTATTGTTAGCTGAATTTCACGTTCCAACCAGAAGGACAAGATTGAATACGATGTTTTATATACAGAATTTCTGCTCTTGCAGGTTTTTCACGTCTGGTAAATGAGTTGAATGTGATACTCGATATGGATTAGACAGGTTTCCTAATGAATTGAAAAAAAAAGTGTTCATACAGCTATCGGCAACGTCTTTGTAAGATCATCACCCTTATTAATCGACCCCGTCAGTAACTAACTTGTTTTTTCTTAGTGTATATTATAAGAAATAAGGTCATCCTTGTAATTAGACCTATGTGGTATGTTATGGTGAAAAAATAAATAAATAAATGAACATACTGGTCTTGAAACCCATTTCGCAGATGCATTCATGAACGGTATATTTCCCTAAAACAAATTCGCAGAGGATCAATATTGATTGTAAGGATGAATCAGAAAAGAAACGGTTTCCATGTTACCCACAGAAAGATGTTCAAACATTTGTTTCATATTCCATGATTTTTTTTCAATCCGTATGACAATAGGTATAGTAGGTATATAGTTTGGGAGCTAACTGATTTTGTTATTCAATAATC
>WOGO01008551.1:0-10599 GCA_015342085.1 Leptinotarsa defecta
TTAATCGAAAGACACGCGAAATAATATCGTATCGATCATGAGATTTTTGTCCTGAAAGTAAGTGCTCATTTATGTCACTCCAGCGTGGGTTACATGTAAAAGTAATAAAAAGGTCGGGACGACCGTAATGTCTAACATAGGTCATGGCGTCTTGCGTTTTTTCGTGCATGTATCTTGGTCCACCAGTAAAAGATGATGGAAGTACTACCATTTGTCCGAGCTGATTTGCTTCAGTATCTTGCCTTTCTAATGCAATTTGATTGTTTTTTATGCAGTTTAGTCTCTCAGTTTCTATTTTTGCGTATTTATCTACCAATGAAAAGAACGCAATATTAAACCAAAAAGTTATCTTCTCCTTCTCTGTTCATTATTCTGTACGAATAAAAACTTACAGCAGAGACTGTTTTTTTTCGAAGGCAACTTAGTTGTGGGATCGCATTGTGGTATATTGATTGAAAAGCCATCATCCCCCCAGCACATCAACGGGTACTGCAGCGCGTCATAAGCTTGGTGTATCTCACTAATACGTTGAAGTGAGTTACTTCGGCTTTCGAAGATGATGTCTCTTCGGTCAAAATGCTGATATACCAATACAACAGCCACTTCATTTGCCATTGGTGCATTAAATCTGCCTTTGTGTTCTCTTTGTGTTTTTTTATCTACATGTATTACGACCTTGAATAACTCTGTAGGCGATATTTTATCAATGGTTGTTTTTAGATCTTTTATGTATGGGTCCACCTCATGTAACATAAGCTGCAATTGTTTGATTAAATTTGGTTTCAAATCAGTAAATTTAGAACATCGAATATTAGCTTCTTTATTATCTTCACCGACGAAATAAATTTGCAGAAACTGTGCACTCTGCCCAGTTTCCGGTGATAAACTTCCAATTGAATGATATACTTGTCCTTGAACTTTAAAAGTTGATGAAAAACCGCCTTCTTTTATTTCTTTTCCACCAAAGGAAGTCATTTGAAAACAGATATTATATTTTCGGATATTATAAATGAAGTGTACTTGATTTTGGTGTAAATCATTAACCAGACTGTAAAGTGGTTCAGGCAGTTATTTAAACGGCTCAAGTTGTACTTTACCGGCGCTACAACATATGCCAGATGTCTCATCTTTCCACTTCAAGACGTTACACCACTGACACGTGTACGTCATAGATCCTGAAACTACACTGATGTCAGTTCCATAAGCAATATCTGGGTCATACGCCAAACCCGAAAGCAACTTGCTTCTTCATACACGCTGAATTGTATTTTCTCTATACCGTGGCTGAATCACTGTATGCTCATCGGTATATCTGGCCTGATATAGTACAGCAGATTGCCTGGTAGGTGGCGACAGCTTGCCTGTATTTTTCAGGGTGTGCAGCCTGGTAGGTGGCGACAGCTTGCCTCTGTACATCAGGGTTTTTTTTCTTATATTCAGACACAGATTTACGGTGGGATTCAGGTAGAGTCTGTCCATATTTTTTGTGCCATTTTTATTTGATGGTTTCGTGTGTAATTAGTAAAACTTGCCCTACGTTTGTTTTCAATTCCAAATCCAAAATTCCAAAATCATGTTCTTCTACAGCTACCTCCATATGACATCAGGTAATTTTCTGTGCTGCTATAGGAAGATAGGCATCAAAATGCCCACTGGACAAATCTTTGCTGAAGCGTAATCGCCTTACCGGATAGTCGTTAGATCCATATTCTGTATATATGAGACCATTTCTATAAACTTCAAACCCAAATGGGAATATTAATCCTGCTGCTAATAACTCACAAAATCCGCCATAAGTAGCATTTTTCATCATATCAGCAAAATATTCGTCAGGAGTTTCTCACAATCAAGCCTTCAAAAAGTTCAACTGATCTTGTGGATAAAGTGAATTGGTTTTTAGAAATTAACAAGTTCCTCAGAAATAATTGTATGATTGGAGGGAGTTGCATGCCTTTTGCATTATTTGAGAAGCTTTTGATTTTTTTATTAAAAATTCAACTTTTTTCCAGATACCCACTCTTGTAAAGAGTTACATATGAAGTCACACATATATGCCCTTCAGAATTTCCAGCAAGTAGTTGGTACCGAAGAATTCTTGATACTACCTTTTTCAGAAGTAAGAAATTATTTTGTTTTCATTTTAATTTTCCATGATTCTATGATGTTTGATATTCTCGTATTATCATTTATATATTTTGTCTATGAGAATAGTATGAAAATTTTCTTGATTAACACGCTAAAATAGTTAAAACACCGGTTGTGACGAAGTAGATTGTGGAAATGGCAATATCGCTAACGCCATCAATGAATGCACCCCGTCTTAGAGTTGAAGGTCTAGGACGGTAAATTCAAGGTAGTTAGATTCTGAAATATTTCGATTTTTCAGAATTTGATTACCAGAAAACTGACGAGGGTGACACGATACTGATAAAATACACAAAATCTTCAAAAATATGTCATTTATCAAAACTCGGAACAAATCTCTTATAAACTAACAATGGTACAGTAATTATTTTAAAGTATAAGTCTCAAGTGAATCGAAAATAAAAATGAATATTGTAATACTGTGAGAAAGAACCTATTTCAGCCTTCATAAGTGTCTTGACATTTGTAATAATATTATTTTATTTCAGATAGTTCTGCTTACTCATACATAATCAACAAATAATATAAATTAAAGTATGACTATCTTTGTCTTAATATTACAGTGTAATACTATGAGAATGAACTACGTCATTGTTAAATGCAGTCTTTAGACCTTTTTAATAATGGCATACTACTTATTACACTTTTAGTCAGATTTACTGACAAATATTAATTATTCGAAGTAATAAACAGAAGAAACAAAACAATAATAAAATTAAATGAGATATTTTTCTAAGTAAAAAACAAAAATAATGCTTAGAAATAGTCGTAAGACTAGAAAAAGTACTTTTCAAAAACATCAATCTTTTATTCAAACTGGTAAAACACTCTATTCTGTTTCGTAACGAGGTTTGATACTGGTATTTTTTTATTATTTGATCCATTGGAACTCAGAGACGTCTATATCATCGAATTTCAACAGGGTGCCGTTTTGGTCAGTCTCAATTCACTTTTTCTGTTTTCCTTGTGTCGTATTTGATCGAAACATAATCACCACTATTATAACGACTTTGTTAATGTGACTAGTCGCCAACTCCTGGTGTTGGTGGACTATGCAATTCAGAGTTGTTTCTTGCGTTAATAGATAGGGGTCTTTGTTTGAAGGTGATTGACAATGTTTCGTGATGAATTTCACTAGTTCGGACTTCCATTGTAGACATAGTAGACAATGGAAGTCCGAACTGGTGAAATTCAGATAGGGGTCTATTCCCCTAAGTTGTTTCTGCGACCCTGATGGATCTGATCATTTTTGTCGGGTGAACGTACATGACTGCAAACTTCTACCGTATTCACAGACTCCGAAGATGATGCTATATCATCGTTCACCCGACAAAATGATCACATCCATCAGGGTCGCAGATGTAACTGTTTCCTCATTGTCAATGTGTTTGGAATGTAGGCTGAGTGGACCATCTGATCGACCAACAGAGTCCCCTTGAAAGCGACCATTTCATACACTTCTCCGTTAATTTATTTCACTGCCTTCGATCACATCTAGTTCTACACCAGGACATCTTTCGCGAACGATAGTAGCAAACTACGGGTACTCCCTTTTCCAGCCTCATGAAAGTTACAAGTATAATTCATAAAATTTGGGCACATGTCTTGCAGCTTACAAGCCAATACGTAAAACATTGATTTATTACTGTACTATGTTACAGTCAATTGCTTTTAACTTATTTTGCTTCTTTTGCTCTTCGGTCTTCGTTAAAAATATGTTTTTCAGGAATTATTAGTTGCATTTCAAAAGTTGATTTTTTGTCTATAGTTTGTTGAATATTCTTTCGATTTTTTTCTAGTTGATCGTTGCTCTCGAAGTGTTATTTATTTGACACTTCTTCATTGTCCTTTTTCTTTCTCTTCCAGTACAACAATTTTCGTTTTTTTCTTTATTCAGCTAATTTGATGGGTCCACTTTTGATTCTTGCCAAGCGAGCCCTTTCAGAGTATCTTTTCTTTTTCAATACATCTTTCCCAGTCAAATTTGGTTTTTCAGTAGGCGACATCATGTTTCAAACTGAAATAAACTGAAGAAATGCTATACACTGTAACTGTTGAAGTAAAAGTGATCTGAAACAAAAAATTATCAGTATCCTAGAAACACGTCAGTCCTTTGGCGCGATATCCGACAAAGAACTCAGATTTATAAGAAAATAGTAACTCGCTACAGTTCTGAATTTTGGCTGGATTGGCCCACTGTAACGTGAAAACCGTCGCGCTACCATTGACACTGTAATGGTGGCCGGCAAATGGCGGTCACTCTGTTGTTCGGGGTCCACATTTATGTTGTTGTACCAGGTATCTGGTTTGCCTGACCGGGTGCCTGATTTATTTTCAGGTATCTTGCGTATCAATGTCCTTCATGTTTGTGGTAGTCTCTGCGAATCATCCCGCTTGTTAAGGCAGTTTGGGCCTTTTTCAATTTTGATCGCTTCCCGAATCATCCTGTCCTGAAGATTTTTCTTTCTAGCAATGGTCTTAGTGTTTTCGAAGCTTATTGTGTGGCCTGTTTCCTAGTGGTGTTTGAAGAGAGATGATGCTGGATCCAATTTGTAAACAGCTAGTTCATGTTCATAGGCCCTGTTGAAAATTCTTCTATTGGTCTCTCTTCAAAGACCACCAGGAAACAGCATCACTATGGTGTTGTCTTTTACAGCTCAGTAACATTAAAATTCCAATGGTCTTGAAATTGACGTTCCTGAACTGAATACAGTTTTGTATCGCTCCAGTAGTGAGAATTCGGCTTGTTGATTATCCCATTTTTAGTAAATTTCGCTTTCTAATTTCATTGAATATGCATCAACAATTGGTTGTTTTTTTGATTTCTTATAATGAAGAACTCCACAAAGTTGATTCTTCTCTCATAATCGGATAGCTTCAGGCCATGGACTAAATTATGAGAATTTGGATGCCATTTATGTTTTGCTAATATTCTCTGCATGGACATTTTATTCAATCCCAAATCTCGTGCCGCGTCTTCCAAAGATGCTTCTGGAAAAGCTGTGAAGTACCCAAGCACTGTAATGGTATTATCTATATTGTCCAAGTTCGTAAGATTGGAGATTATTCTTCTAATGATATCTGGAGATGGTTTCAAATTTTTTGGTACCTTGTAGCAAAAGCATGTTCTTGTTGAAACCTTATTATATTAGCCATAAATGTTCAATGAATTGAAGAAATTTTGATTATTATAAACAAGAGCCATATTGTACCTTTTGAGATCACGCATCTGACGATGAATAACTTCATTCCATTTGTCACCAAACATTGTGTTGAAGGGTGGAAAGCAGCCTACTGGAAATATCATTTCGGGCAAGTACGTAAAATTAGGTAATACAATAGAATATCACCAAAATTATATGTTTTGGGTATAGGAAAGTGTATTATAACTAAGGTTCATTTTCAAAATAGTATTAAACCTTGAAGAAGAAAGGGGTTTTCCATTTGAAGAAGTTGAGTTATTTCATTTTTCTCATTTACTTATTGTACTCACATTTTTGCGCACCTTGTGAATTATTCAGTGGATATGAAAATAGTGCGTGATCCATTCACCTTACAATATTCAGAATTCACTCAATGCATATTTTTTTAATGTCAATTTACATATAACTGACGTATGTTTGAGAGCTGCATCTGTCACTTTCTATAAAGAAACTGGAACAACTCAAAACGGTTCATTTTTGGTATAGTTTGAATTCAAATCATGAAAAGAATACAAGATTTGCCAATGAAAATAAAAAGATGACGTCACTTCCGGAGGAACCGGAAACATCACATCAACGAATATATTTCAGTTCAATTCTACATTAGTTCTCCACCCATCCTACCAATTTTCAGAATCGCCCTACTCTCAGTTTTCTATATAAAGCACGCATCAACTTGTCTAGATATATCCTGTATATCCAAGAGATATTTATCGATCGGACATAGCAGCCAAAAAATGCCATACCATAGACACGTGTTTCGTGCTTTCGGGCCATCGTTAGAACGTGTACAGATGGGCAACATTTGGTTGTCAAAAAAGGTACAAATTCACGAAGCCATTTACAGAAGCCAGCCGCACATTTGTGGTTTCAGTTAACAGATGCTCCACACTGTTTGATCAACATCACACTAACATTTCTTTTTCCTAGGTGAACGATTTGATATCCAACAGTCAGTTGAACATTTCTTCAGAGGAAGATGTATTTACGGCAGTTTTGAATTGGGTCAAACACGACTTGATTGAAAGGAAACAATTTGTTTCAAGGGTAAGTAAATGAAGACATTTATGTCACAACGAGGAGTTGAAGCTTTGTAACTTTTATTCATTATATACGAGCGCTTTCGATAGCTGGCTGTGTTGTCATCTTCAAGGCTCTACTCAAACTGAAACGTTCAGTTTGTTTCGGGGTTCCAGCATTTCCTTTCGTTGACAGGATAGATCGAAACTGATGAGAACAGATATACCAGAGTTGCGTCTGAATACCTCTGAATACCTAAATTTTCTGAAGAAACTCAATTGCGTAAAATCCCTGGGACATTTTGAAATGGGTCAATTCCGACCCCACACAGATTGACGAATTAGATATGCAAACCAATCAATAACGTTGGGAACTGAGCCGAAACCGAAAAAAAACTCATCAAAATCGATCGAAAGTGAAGGTGATGTTAACAGTTTTTTTCGATTATCGCGGTGTTGCGTACTCAAACTTTTCACAAAAAGGTGTGAGAATAAATAAAAAATATCATTTGGGCATTATGCGGTGTCTGGGAGAGTAAATTCGTTGAAATCGACTAGATATGTGGAAAAAAAACTACTCATGTATTTTGCACCGCATCTCACAAGGCAAGAATCTTTAACCAAAAACTCAATAAATTTTATTGAACAGGCACTTGATATGACTTTGGCCAATTTTCTATTTTTCTGAAATTGAAATAACCACTTCAAATCACTCATTTTCAGTCAATAAATACCATTTGAGTGATTTGGCAGCGAGTACAGAAATCGATTATGAACATGCTTTTGAAAAAGGTTTTGATGATTGGGTTGTTAGTTGGACGACACGTATTATTTTGGGAGAGTTCTACTTTGAAGGTGATGTAATAAACTTGGATGAATAATACATATGTCTCATTTTATTGATCGAATCCTGGTGAGTAGTGTAACTGTTACTGATTGTCTCTTACCATCTAAAGATTGTTGAGTATTGATTGTTCAATTTGTAAGCAATATTCATGAACACAAGTTACAGACCAAGTGAATTCTACAGTGGTTCATATCACGCAGTGATATTTAGGAAAAATCTTTTCATATTTCTTCTTATTATATTTCAGTAGATATTTTATTGTTCATTTTCAAGATTCTTCATTATTATATATCGAGAAAACATATTTGCGGGTTATTTGAATCATTTATCGAGTGAAAATTTGTGTCTCAGTCACAAAATACGACAATAATGTCTTATTTTTCATGTCTAGCGTGTTTCTCATCTGTGCTGATTGAACAAACAACTCATTCCTTCTTGGAACCAGTCTGTCCACAAAAAGTTTATTCCGCAATTAATTCGATGAAAAACTCAAATTCTCGTGATATACATGACTTAAATAGTCAGAGATAAAATCGGTGGCTGATATACTCGTAGTGCCTTCAACATCGATAATAAATCAAATATTCTCAACTGGAATATTTTCCTGATATTTTTAAAATATCTAGGGTCATACCCTTGTTCAAAAAGGACTTCAGAACCTCACCTGATAATTACCGCCCCATTAGCATTATTCCATTATCGGAAAGATATAGATATTATTTTAAAAATTCGGTTGTATTCTATTTAAGCGAATCTCAGTATGGTTTTCGTGAAAATAGATCCACTGCTCGAGCTGCTTATTGAGTCGTGACGAACATAGTCAAGGATCTTGATCTGGGTAAACATACTTCTCTAACCCTATGTGACTTGACCACGGCTTTCTACTGTGTTTCCTACTCTATTCTCATTCATCTAGTAGGGTCTTATCTTCAAAATAGGTATCAGTGCGTCGACGTCAACAATATCAAGTCAGATTTAAAGCTAATTGTTCATGGCGTTCCTCAGGGTTATGTCATCGACCCGTTATCATTCATTATTAATTTGAATGACTTATATAGCTTTATTTCACCAACAAATTGTGTATTGTTTACCAACGACACAATCTTCATATGCCCAAACAAATCACATACCAGTTTACCTTAAATGATTGACAGAAATAAAAACTTTGCAAAAACTTGCTTCACAGCAAATACGAGTAAACTGAAACTGAACGATAAAGAACCCAGAATATTGTGATATCCTCAAACACCAGTGTTACTCTATGAGACAGTGTTAAGTTTCTAGGTATTCATATTGATGCCAGAGTTGATTGGTCCAGCCATATTGAAGCAACTACTCGTGACCTGTCTAGCTTTAATTTGTTCTTGAACAGTTGATATATGCTGTAGGTTTGATGACACTGAAGATATCATATCATTCACTATTCCAGTCTTGATTTGGGGGCATTTCACAAACTCAATTACATTTTTCAGATGTCAGAAAAAAAAATCTTGAAATCATGCCACTTACTACATTATATATTTATGATTTGTTGTTGGAGATTCATAATTATTCAACAAAATTCGCATGTTTATTGAATAATACAAGGCATATGTAGGTCGTAAATTTACGAAATGGTGTCACACAAATAAACTTATAGTCAATGCCGACAAAACGGTGTTAGTTCATTTCTTCAACCGAAGACACTTAGAGCCTATGCAGGTTGACATAAATAATGTCACTATCTATCCGTGGGAAACCACAAAATTTATAGGACTTCATATAGATTCTGGTTTGAGTTGGCAAGTTCACATAAATTATGTTTGTAAGAGAATCAACACCAGTTTTTACGCTTTGGTTGTCACCTTACAAACCACATAGAGGTGACAAATAACACAGATGGGTATCCGCGGCTGAGCTAAACAGTGGAGACGGGAGTGGGTTAACCAATTAGCAAATTTCAAATAGTGAATTTAATGCTCCAGATACCCTAAGTGAATTACAATACCAATAACTTGCCAATTAATATTGGAAATAAAAGATAAAGATCCCCAATATGATTTATTCAGTAAACCTAACTTACATGGATTAACCGACAACGCTTCCAAGACAACCATGCGATATTCACACTATTACGCGATTTTCAAATGTCAATACAAGAGCGCGGTGTATATAACCACAAATTCAATCAGCCATAAATTAAGGTAGTAACGACGCTTAAAATAAACTACAATACGTCAAGTAAAACTACCATCGGTAGGAGCATCGGTATCAACAAACAACAAGAAAATACCTCAATTTGCGTTTTACAAATGAAACCAAACACGTTGTCAACTAACGGTGAATTCAGCCAGAAAGGCAATCACTATATCAAACAGGTAACAATAATCAAAGGGGCGAACAATTATTTAAACAGGTAACAATAAACAAAAGGTTTAGGAGTTATTTGAATAACTCAGTATTACACAAATATTCAAATGAATGTATTATAAATTGCGTGCTCCTTTTGGGCCACGCGGTATATGGTGTAGTTCGACGGTAGTTTGACGGAGGTGGGTCACCCTGTAGTACGGCGGAGATGGATCACGCTGTAGCACCGCAAAGATAGATCACCCTGTAGCACCACCAAGATAGATTACCCTGTAGGGCACAACAAGATGGACCAGTAATGGATCACCAAATAGGACCTCAAATGTAGCTGAACACCTCCAAGTCCTGTGTGTTTGTCACAAGGGGTTCTACACCCCAGAGAGGAGAAAAAAATTTAAAAAAATCCTACGAAAGGAAATTCTCAATCAGAATCAGATGAAACCAAAGTAAGATCTAACCCTATTCAATAGGGACTAGTTGACCAATCGATATCCCTGGTATATTTTCATTGAGAAAAGTAGCAAGATAACAAGAGTATATTTTTGGGTTGAAAAAATCAAGAAAATTGAATGAGTGTTGAAACCTCTCTTCAAAACTAATATTCAGTTGAATTACAACAATGGAATCAAAAATTACTAAAATGAATAAAAACACATTTAATGGTATGATACATTTATGTATCAAAACGTTTCGCCCTTGGCTAGGGGCTTTTTCAATTGTTTATTTAAAAGAAATTGATATAACACATTGGACATTTGACTGGTTTCCTTGCTTGAAATTATTGAAAACTTTTCAAAATGTAAATAATGGTGATGTGCTGTTGTTCTTCTTATTTGAAAGTGATTGACAGTGAAAGTTCTCGTCATATTTTCCTATATTTTTGATGTTTTTTTTTGAGAAATTGGAATGAGCGTTGTTTTCTTGAAAATGACAGGTGGAAGAATCCCTCCACCTATACCCTCCCTATACCAGACAGTATTCAAGAACTTACTCAAATCAAACAGGAGGGCAAACCGTAGACACGTGTTTCTAGCTA
>WOGO01008553.1:0-10596 GCA_015342085.1 Leptinotarsa defecta
CAAATTGTGAAATGTGTGACACTTACGAAAGTGGGGTTAGTAATCTCTTTCACTTGCCGCACGTGGAAATAAAAACTTTATGTTGTTTTTTACCAAGAGTGTTTGTCGTTTGGGAAATGTTATGTCGCGGCAAGTGAAACTCTTTCATATTAAAATATATCTTTTGTAAAAATTTGTTATCAACGTAAATTCAGTCGATTCATTACTATCATTATGAATTGGAAAATGCGTGTTTTGACCAATTTGGAGGTGTGATGTTCCTAATGGAATATAATTTAAGAGATGTCGGTAAAATGTGACGCAAAATCAACGGTTTTCGACAAAAATACCTACTCACAATACTGACTAGAAAAAGAAAAATCTGCTAGAGGAAAATAATCAACATTCACTATACATAATTCAATGAATGGCATTTAATGCGCTTCATAGAAGCCTGACAAAAAGATCCGTTGGTGCGTTTTGGGTAAATGTACCTACTATCGATCGGGGCTTATAAATCAGAAAAGCCATTAGAGCGAAGTTGACTCATCGAGGGTATTTCATAAAGTGTCATTCTATGTTTTATTACTTCACAGTATCTATCATATATATCACGTACACAAATATAACGGGAATTGGGAATCGGTTGTTACGCCAGTGAACACTATGAACGAATGCGTCTATTTGCACATAAATCTGTCACTATTCCCAACAATCATGATGTGTGTATACTCCATATGAGTCACAAAGGGCGGAGTGCTACGTGATATTTGACAGACGCTTTTATAAGCATATCTGTGATAGCGTATCGACGGTTCAACACCGCGGTAAATATAGTCGAAGTAAACGATATTGTGCGCTATTAAAGTTGACAGCACTCTCAAAAAAATTCTCTTCAAAATCTGTATTTCCTATAACCAGCTGTCGCACCCCTACGAACGACAACTCTGGAAACTTGTGCGAGCTAAGGATTAACGAGGTCTTACATTTTAACGTGTGATTCCTAACACAGGTTGGACGATAGCAAGTGAAAATCGATCGTTCAGATTAAGGATTGAATCACCGACCAACACGGCAGTCAATTCGAGTGAGGGAACAAATCCCATCGAGCATCAGACGTAAAAATAATTTTCCAAAATTTGATGAGAAGATAACAGAGCTAATTAAAGAAGTATCTCATATTACCGAAGAAGGCTGGCAGAAAATGATAAAAAAGTAATTTTAGTTGAAAAAGATTATATGGAGATTGGACACTTTCACATTAATGGTGGAAATAAACAAAATAAACGTTATGAGGTTTTCTTGTAGGCACTATATCATTTACTTGAACTATACTCAAAGATCGGCCAAACGTTTCGAAAGTTTCAGTGAAAATGTTGATCATAAAATTGACCAATGAAATAGTTTTCAAATGTGTTTCCCAACTAACAGAAGATATAACCATTATTTTAACAATCTATTAAAACTTTCGGCACACTTTTCCATTTTTTTAATGAGCTGTGAAGCTTTTTTTAAGAAATATACTGATGTGGAGGCCCTTCCCAAATATAACTAAATTTTGTGTGATTGATGACTTTGTTTTGTGGTAATTCATGCTCACTTCAACGAAATGATTAAAAACACTTCATTTCATTAAAGTGATAACTTGTCTGATCAACAAGCCATTGATATTTACGAGTCTCCCTTCATTGCTTCATTTAAGTAAAGTAGAAAATAACCCTTCTCGCCCCTTCTGAACGTCTGTCGATGGTTATTGAAACAATTCAGGCATAAATCACCAGGATATATGATGGTCTGACCGCTTATGAACCTAGTTTGGAAGCGAATCGGATATCGCGTATATCGGCAGAGTTGACTTGCTCTCCCGATGAATACGAGTGTATTTCAAAAAGGATTTTGAATTTATTGGCGGTCGACGTTTGCGAAATCGTATTGTTTTATAGAGGGGTATTAATTTATAGCTGACTGCTTTTAGTCTAGTCGTAGATCATGACCGGTAAATAAAGTTGTCAAATTCTGAATCGAAGTGTATCGCAGGTGTAATTTTGGTTAAATGTTCTGATGCTTGTGAATGGGTGGCTCTGAAAACATATTCATTCGTTTTTCAATTCAGTTATTACAGTATCATTTGAAATATTTTTCCAATTATAGTACCGTGAAGTGGATAAAAACAGGTATCTAATGAGAGAAATGTTCAAAAAATCTATTACTATTCCGTGCAATATATAAGTTGTAACAAAAAAATGTCATCGATTTCAGGTAGGTGATTTTATACACAACTTATACTTCTTGAATTGGATATATCCTTCAGAAGGAACAATTTTTTTATTTAGTTTAGTAGTGTCCGACCGAAACTGGTTTTTACGACCGAAACCGAATTTCTGCAACGGTCTCAGTTTCCGCCGAAACCGAAACTTCCTTCCAAGGTTTATGTTTTGAGGGAAAAATGAAGAAAACGTTATTTTAACCAGTCAGTCTTCATTTTTTTATCCTTAAATCACAACTTTATGCAGTCTTCGATATTTTTACTTATTGATAATCAACAAATCAACATAACAACTCCTTATTTGAGAAAAAATATCAGTTGCACCTTAAAAACACCTAAAATAGGTAAGGTGTTTATTTGAGTAGGTGTAGATTTTTCTTTCGAATATTATTAATGGTTTTTAAAAAATATTAAACATAAAGTTATATATTTAAGTTGTTCCCTAATATCATAATGGCGGCTGTTCGATAACGTTTGCTGAGATTTTGACCAGAAAGTCTTTGATAATGGTAAAACTGTAAGCATCAGTTTTACTTTTGATCAATTTTGACGAGCATTTTTTGGTTTCAGCTCAGTTGGAAAGCGTCATTCCGAAATTTGTTTACTGGTTTGCATATCAAATTCGTAAAGCCATCTCTCATTGTCAGTTACAATGTGTTTGATGGGTGTGGGGTATAAATTGACTCGTTCTAACATGTTTTTCTTCAGCGACCTTTGAGCGATTGAGTCTTTGCAGAAAATTCAGATTTTCATGCGGCAATGGCTTTTATGTCTGAAAAATCGTTTGAGATGGTACGAACTGATTCGTTAGCTGAAGAAATTTAGCAGCTATCTCTCTTAGACATGAACGACGATTCTCAGTCAAAATTTTCTTTACTCAAGCAATGTTAGATTCAGTAGAAAATGTTGATAATGCTTCAAAATTCACTATGCCACCACTATACCACGCACATGTTTTTGATAAAGTCGATTCACCGTAAGTCTTATGCAACATTTTCAGCGCTTTGGCAAAAAATAAATTACAAACCAACCATCACCAATCATTTTTGGGTGAGTCTTCTAGGAAATGTGAACTGATCAACAGCCACTTGCTGCGTTAATGATTAGTTGAATGAAATTAGTTTTTTAAAAGATAATGTGTTATCGGAGAATACGAAATATGAATGTTTGTTAATGTCAGCGATTGGTTATTCAGTTACTTGCAATAACTGTGTTATTGACGACTACTGGTTATAAGTTGGTCTGTCTCTGATGATGAGTTCACCGTTTGTTTATTGGTTGTTGGTAAACAGTTTGCCTATCATTAACAGCATAAAATTTGCAGAGGGTTGTTTTGTGATGAGTTGGCGTATGCTGGTTCTTGAATCAACGAGTCTGAAATAACGAATATGGCAATCAGAAATTGAGGCGCCCGTTTCCAAAACTTGATAAATCCATCACAAGTGATTTCGAGAAAATCCAACTTTTCTGATACCTTTAATTTGGAAATCAAGTAGGTTTTGATTTGTAAGTTGTCCTTTAAAACTAATATAAGGTCAGCAAACATATATTAGAGAATGTTTTGCTGAGTTATTTGAAAACAAAAGTAGTATTGAACGAGTTTTTGAAACATATTGTGGATTTCTACAGCTTTGAAAATTATTCTGAATTGTTAAGAAGTTGAAAAAGACTTATGTGATGCAAAAATAGTGTTTATTCAACTCAACTTTCGAAACAAAAATACAGTTTATCATTTTAGTAAAAACAGGTTCAAACAACCACTGACAAAATCGTATGTGTACGTAAACAGTAAAGGAACCGTGCACATACGAACAGGATCTAACAAGTTTTGAAACCGTAGCATGCAATGAATAACATAATCTACGCACCTTTGAAACAGCACTTACGGCAGTAGATTCACACACTTTTGTAACAGTGTTTATGAAGAATGTAGCTAGTTTTGGAAACATACTATTTTTTAAAATATCATAGTAGTACTGAAAGTAATCAGATTTGGTCCACTACAATTATATAGACATGTATCAAATATGTCAAAGAAGGTATTGTTGCCATTTTCCCAATTTTAGTGAAACATGGATCTAATTAGTTATGGAAACGCACGCCTCAATTCAATTATCATCGCAAGTAACTGGAATTTAAATGGAGATATCCGAGTTCTTGTGACCTTGAGAAGAAAGAGAAAAGTTCTTCTTATAATTCCTCCTCGCAGAGGAGGGTGTTGCACCAGAACCTGCCATTGGCATCGTTTTAGGTTTTGCTAAACAAACATTGAACACCTGGATGGCAAAATAATTTAAGGACATCTGGCAAAATTTTCCAGGATTGGCTCACTAGGAGTTCATATATCTTCCGAAGCTTGAAACCAAACAGTCGTTGGACTACAGTGAGGGGTGAACTATGATGTCTAATAGGCCTCTTTACAGGCCACACTCGTTTGAATCATCATATGCAGAGACTGGGACTGTCGGAAGACAGTGTATGTCTCCTCTGTTTGGAAAATGATGAAACAACAAAGCAAATACTTTGTTCCGCTGCGAATCGAATCAGGTTTTCAGAGTTTGGCAGAGCCACACCCTTACCATCACTCACTAAAGAAACAAATCGGCTTCGTTGGCAAGATGGGTTTGTTTGGTCGAGTTTGAATAGATGCGAGCCACAATAAACCCTTGAGGGTTGTGGTGGAGGATCGAATAGACCCACTCACTTTTGACGTAGCCTAACCAGACGAAATAAATATAGAGAATATTCAAAACGTATTTGAATTGACAGTACTATTTGATAAAATCACAGAGATAATTTTGTATATTGATAATGTGTTCAAAAGAACGTGTGAGTTCCACATGGTTGAATAGGGAGGTTTTAAAAATCAGAGGCAGAGGCAACACAACCTAACAAAATATAAAATGATTAGATTTTTTAGTTTTGAAGACAATTTGTTTGATACAAGTAAAACAGTGAAACAAAAAGTTAGGATACATGAAAAGTTGCTTTCATCAACATTATTTCAATGTGGATATTTTCAGTTTTCAAGTATAGAAAAGAATATGAAACCAACTTGGCCAAAAATTTGGAAACATTCCATATTTGAATATTCCATAACCAAGTCGTTAGAGTTCATTCCGGCAATTATCAACTCTAGTTGAGGTGTGGCCGTGGAATATCTGAAAACGTATTTGGGCTCCGATCGATTCATTCAAGAACGAATCCAAGGTTTCTTTCAGCATCTACTCGAATGAGTTATACCCGAATTGTTTCAATAAGCATTGACGTGGTCCGGCGGAAGTGGTGGGGATGAAAATTTCCATTTCTGGGGAAAGGTTGGTTCACCTTTGCTCTCCATGAGAGGCCGTCCACTGGAGCTGCTACCCTTTAGATTTATAGACGCGGCGCGAGTGACATCGCGGGTTCTGTGCTCGTTTAATTATAATACTTTATTGCCCAATAAATCTAGTACGCCTTGCCCCCCACTTGCCCGCTTTGAAGGATAGCGTTCACTTCTAGAGAACCCTGACATATTTTATGACCGAATTATGCATTATTTCCTTCTCGTTCTTTATCTCTCCCTTTATGTCGATCTAACCCCTCTGTCTGCATTCGACTCACTGTTTTGGAAATGTTTTGTTGGACTGCGGAGACGAATTAAATAAAATTGAACCAGGTGGAAAATGAGTTCAAGAAAACAGAATTCGCCAGTTCTATTGTGTTGGGTTATCGCCTGGTACTCATACTTTTGTTCGATTTATGAAATATTCGGGTAATATTTACACTTCATGGTGGAACTTTTTTGGAAGAAATTACTCGATATGAAATAATGTATGTCCAATAAGAAAACATCAGTTTGATTACTGAGTGATATACTATTTAGCTCTCAGTGAGTAGTTGAAACATTTTGTACAATCAAGTATTGTTATCAAAATCATCAAATTATAAAATATACTAAGAAAAGAAAACGGAATTAGTAGGTGTGCAGGTCAGTAGGTACAGCAAACTTCGTCTGATCACTTTGGCCAGTGAAATTAAAATATGTTGCTAACTAGAAAATTTCAAGATATCTTTCAGCAAAGGCATATAAGTCAAAATTTTGGTAAATTGGACCATATATAACTCAATTTATTACTTACCAAAAACATATCGTATATGTATTTGGGGATTTTGCAAAAACAGCGGTATTACATTCATTGCAAAATTAAGTACTTACTTACATACAGCTTTTTATAATTATGTCGTATGCATTGCTGTTTGTTAAGAATATTTCTGGAGTTTTTTCCCAACACCAAACCGAAGATTATTCTTTCTCTTAAAGATGATCACTTGGTGATCGAAACACGTGTCGAGCTGTTAAAGTAACGGTTTGGTGCTGGGAAAAAACTCCAGTAATATTCATTACTACACCAAAGGTTCCAAACAGTGCATCACAAGTATATTGTTGTTTGTGTTAAAAAACTATTTTTGGAATAAATCTCAAAGCTATGAATGAATTTAACACTTGAAATTTTCACTCTATCAATTCAACTTTTGATTTTTTTTCATAAATCAGATACATTCTAGCAATGCATATGCGTATATTTAAATTCTAATTTCGCTCTAGAAGAAAAAGTTCCTGTTTTATGTCTAGCTGTATTTTTATGATAAATGACAATTGAACCTTTTTATGTTTTTTACCACTTTTATAAAAGTGGTGAAAAACATAGAAAGTTTCAATTCTCTTTTTTCATGATGCTTTCCTACCACATAGTAATAACTATACCCATCAGTTCAACTGTATTTTTGATCATTTATCAACAAATAATGGAATGCAGAATTTTGAAAACATTTTTCTCCTATGTTTTGCATGACGCTTCCGAAAGAATTTCCATTCAAGATTATTGTATGTAGGTAGTTTGTTTTGTTTTCATACGCTTATCTTATACCTCAGCAAATGAGACAGGGATTCAAACATATGTGGAGATTGCTGCGTTTTAGCTTAGCTTAGCTTGAGCAAAAAGCTAGAGTCATGTCAGAAGGACCCACAATGTTTGTTTTGGTTTTGTATTTCGAACAGTTAAGGAACCTCAACCAGATATTTTTCTCGAGAGAATTTATCTAGTTGAAAGTGCACGACACGAATGATCCTGTTTCCTTAGATACTTGCAATTGATTACCAGTTGCAATGTTATGCACCCAAAATTATGTTTTGTGTCATTTCTAAAAACTAAGTCTGGGGTTGAATTTACTGAACCTCTTAAAGTGAAATACCTTATGAATTTACAAAAACGTAATTTTCAATTGAGATTAACTTGACAATCTGAATCTGACGTATCTTTCATTTCGATTTCAAAATCGATTATCAAGGGACAATGTGAATGTGAAATGGACAATAAACTGTTATTTGAAAAGTTTTCAGGTTCAGTGTTTTGATGGAGTTTTGATATAAGTACTACTATATCCTCCACTTTCAGAATTAGTGTTAAATACCAATTGATTTTGATAACTTTTATTCTGTGGTTATGTGGTAAAATTGATCGAATTACTTTTTCTGGATATTTTTTCAAGCTCACCCTCAATTATTTCAGTGTCCGTAGCACTATGCAGATTGGGAAGATTTTCTTCTACTCACCTGAAACAAAAAAAAATCTATGAGTTTAAAATCTCACTTGAAAAACTAATATTTCATAAAATTCTTGTAGAAACTGAATCTGAGTTACAGTTGGTTAAAATCATATACAAACACATCTTTTCTACAAAAGTATTAAACTATGTTTCAGAGGACCTCAGTAGCTCAATTGAAAAACTGAACTTGAAGAAGAATATTTGCATTTTGAGTTACTCAAATTTTCAACGAGTCCGGAAAAAACATTATCATTAAATCTGACCTTGAGACAGTTTCAAATCTGAAATTTCATGGATTTCATGTTCAACTCAATCACTCGTTTTAACTTTAAGGTGATTTCAACCTTTTTTTAAACCCGCAAAAATATTATTGACCCATTTAGTAGATCGCTAAGAGCACCTCGTATTTGAACCGAGAAATCGCACTTATCAGTGGTTGCCGTTATCGCGTTTTCCGAGATTAATCAACCCCTTGCAATTGATGTGAAAGTGAAAGATGAGTGGCAGGAGGTAGATCATGGCGTCATCTATCAGGACAACAACAACGGCACCTTGTGGGAACGCCGGTCCGTACCTCACCTGGACCTCCTGGGGATGATGGAGCATGCTTCCTTCAGCTGACGACGTTGTCAAGTACACGATTTTATCAGGAGCAATGTTTCAAACTCGACAAGCAATGGGACTATTATAATAGTCCTTGGCATATTTTTCTTCTAAAGAAGAAAATGCAAAGTATCAAAAATGGCGATTTTTCGATTGTATTTTGAAGTGGGAGCGCCTAATTTTTGTTCAGACTTTATGGGAAGTAACATATAAATAGAAAATGGTGAAGAGTAATTGAATAATAAAATATTGAAGCAATTAGTATTCGATTCATATAAATGACATGTTATCAGTTCGGAGATTTTCAAAGAATTTTTCTAAACTTCATATCTATGAAAAGGTGAATTTTATTGGGGTTTTTTTCCCAACCCAAACCGTTATTTTAACACCTCGACACGTGTTTCGATCACCAAGTGATCATCTTCAAGAGGATTATACCATAGATACCTGTTCTAGGTACCTGCAGACGCAGGTACCTAGGACAGGCAATTCCTATCAGGATAAAAAATACAATAATTCACTGAGATTTTTTTTGTAGGCCATTAGTTCAGTTTCAGGCAGCAAATAACCCGTCAATGAACCGCGATATTCGTCGTTACTCACAGTTGTAATAAGACTGACGTTTCATTTGAAAAAAAACATTCCAAATAAAACTATATTTTAAATTTCGTTTGAAGAATTATGCTCACTATGTCTGGAAATATTTCAACAAATATGTTGAATGAGTTGATGAGATCAATATAATTTGCTTTGAAACCCAAAAACTTTCTATATGAAACTATCAGCATTTCAGTGTCATATGTCATTTATATTTTTAATGTTATTTCACCGAGTCACACAAATATTGTATAGAATCGGTTTTTTATATGCACAATGCAATGCAATATGCAATGACTTAATGAGAACGCATAACTTCATTGAAGGAAAATTCACATTACTGCTAAAAATTGACAATTTTGTTACTTTATCAATTCTTTCTACACACATATTGGAAGGGTGTCATTTTCCTTAATGTTATGACTATCCGTTTAGTTATGGCTTATATATCTGATGAACGGACTCTCAGATTTTCATTTATTAATTTATCATTAAATTCTTATTTTTCATTTCTACATAATTTGTTTCAAGTGATTTGGGTAAATAAACGTACTAAAGGCTTTCTGGAAATATAAATCTACAACATTTAGCTACTTACTTGAACAAAACAAAACCTGTGTTGCATTAAATTTTTTGTGACAATGTTGAAGAGAAAAATCTTTCAATTCTCACATAAACGTTACCACCAACAAAGCTGTGACAATTTTTTGAAATTGAAAATAAAACTTTAAATTCTTCATATTATTATCATATAATTATCTGAATTGCCAGGGATTGTTTTCAATGACTAAAGTTGACTTGAACTTCTTCAAACATAATAATTATTACAGCCTGGTTTTTCTTAATGTCAACCAGATAATAATGAGTCACGCTAGCGTTTCAGGAAAGTTATTCAAATCCAAAGTTAAATTTCGTTAAGGTTGTATCATCAAATTAAAATATTTTGAAGAAAAAAACGATAAGAAAAATTTTTCATTCATTGGGATTTATGAGACCCGCACCAATTATTCTACAAAATCAAAAAAACATGCGTCTTTCCGATTCTGCGAAAAAAAAATGTACCACTCCTCAAAAAATATGTTTGAATTGGTCAACGTAAGTGCGGCAACACCGCCACCCACCACCTCTCCATCCCACGTGCGATGCTCCACAATTAGTACATGACTTATGAATGCCATTATCCCAAGCACACCTATCTGCTTGCCTTCATCTTGTCCATCTAACATTACGTGAAGATTAAAAATTATGTCGTTTATTAAAATTGATGGACTTTCGTTGTTTGATACCGGTGTTTATTATCAGTGAATCAAAGTGTCGCGGGATGAAAAGTGATTACTTGTTCGGCTAAAAGTTTCAATTTACAGGGGGAAATACTAATAATTCGAATTTCCGGACAAAAACTGAAGAAATCTTATCCATAAGTTACCGTATTCATCTGATCTGGCTGCAGCTGATTTTTTTGCAAAACTCATATCACCACTTTGGGCACCCAACAAGTTTTAATTAAAAATACATATTTTGTGTTTCATTGACCAAATTACAATTCATAATTGAAATATATT
>WOGO01008554.1:0-10595 GCA_015342085.1 Leptinotarsa defecta
GTCGTAGATTGGCGGCTATTCGCCGCACTGCGGGCGTGAAAGGCCTGTTGGCCGCCCTGTAATCCATCACACATTGGATACGAGACGCGTGTTGTCTCGCCGACGTGATCTTAGCCTCCATCTTGTGTTCACGCCGTTCAATCTTCCGAACCGCAAGGCCGGTATTTCGTCCTTCCGATTCGGAAAGCGATTGGACGACGTTATACAGTTATATTCCTTTATATTATTATTATTATGTTCTTTATGAATAACAACCTTCCGTTTTTAGAATTATCTATATTTTCGTTATATGCCGGTCATATGATACCTTCACCATAAGAAGAATTATATTTTGGCCAACATGCCAGATAATGGTAAATACAACGTTCTGTTCAATTAGTATTTCAAATATTCAATGTTAACTCTTTTATGAATGACAATCGTTCACTTTCAGAATTATCCATATAAAACGATCAGTTTGAATATTTTGCTGCATTATTCATTAACCAAAGTCAGTACTACTTGAAGTTGGATGTGTGTATGAAGTTGAAGCTCAAAACCACAGTAATTAGTCAAAGATCATAACCCAAGTAAAACTTTGGAAAGATTCCACACATTCAGAAATTTTCTACAAAAACACCAGTGTGCTGTGAAACTATTTGCAGTATCGAAAATTTTGGTAGAAATCAACTGCAGAACTGAAAATGGTTGCATGTACATACCTAAAATTGGAAAACAGATGTCTAACATCTTTGAAAATGTAAAATATACCTATGATAAGAAAATTTTTTGGCACTGATTATCTTACGCTGAATGAAAATCGATGGGTTTCTGTGGTCTTATTTTCTTAGTATCAGTATGATGCAATGTTGATAAAGTATGTGAAGATCTTGCTATTTATATATCTATAAGTGATGTGTTGTTTGTTCAAATTTTTTTGAAAATACTTATTATTCAAATTTAAAGCTATTTCTGAGTATTTTTCTGTTTTGTTTCGAACGATTATTTTCAGTTTTTGTGAAAAATAGAATGTATTATTCACTTCAATATGTTAATCATTTATTTAGATAAAGTTACAATTTCAGTTTTTCCATCAATTATTATTGTCTACACATCTAATTCATTGTAAACTGTCCAATATTATATCAGATTATGACAAATACCTATCCGAATCAATAAATATTGATAATGATATTAATTCATTATGGTATTATATTATTTTATTCATTCATATGTTAAACTGACTAGTCATACCAACGATGTAATCAAATTAAAATTTGAGAAGAACGGAAGAAAAGTACGTTATTCAGATCTGTTCAAACACGTGAATAGACATACTTTCGAAGACTGTTCTATGAAAATTTTATCAACAACCTTTTTTTAAGTGACAAATTTGACTATTTTGAATAATTTGGATTCGAATATACGGAATTTTTTTCGCACTGAAGGAACGTATGGTACGCAAATATGTTAGGGGACGTCGATAGAAATACTTCCGAAGAATATCGTCTGGAATTTTCATCGACAAACCATTTTTGATAAGTGAGGAATTTGACTTTCTTGAGTAACTCAGTTCCGAACGTAGAGAATTTTTTTTTCTCACCGAAGGAACGTATGATACGCAAATCTGTTCGAGGCCGTCGATAGATATACTTTTGAAAAATATATTTTGAAATTTTCATACTTCCGAAGAATAGATTCTGAACTTTTCATTAACAAACTATTTCTGATAAGTGAGAAATTTGACTTTTTTGAGTAATTCAGTTCCGAATATAAGGAACTATTTTTATTCGCACCGAAGGAACGTATGGTACGCAAATTTGTTCCAGCACATCGATAGATATACTCTTGTAGAATATATTCTTAAATTTTCATTAACAAACTATTTTTGATGAGTCAGAAATTTGACTTTCTTCAGTAATTCAGTTCCTAATGTACGAAACTATTTTTTTTTCTCACCGAATGAACTTATGGTACGCATATAGATTTGTGAGAAATTTGAGAAATTTGACTTTTTTGAGTAATTCAGTTCTGAATATACGGATCAATTTTTTTCCGCACCGAAGGAACTTATAGTACGAAAATTTGTTTGGGAGCATCGATAGATATACTTTTTTAGAATATATTATAAAATTTTCATCAACAAACTATTTTTGATAAGTGAGATATTTGACTTTTTTATGTAATTCAGTTCCGAATATACGGAACTTCTTTTTCACACCGAAGGAACGTATGGTACGCAAATCTGTTTGAGCACGTTGATAGATTCACTTTCGAGAAATATTTCTTGAAATTTTCATTAAAAAACTATTTTTGATAAATTTGAATTTTTTGAGTAATTGAGTTCCCAATAACGAAACAATTTTTTCCGCACCGAAGGAACGTATGGTACACAAAGTTGTTCGAGCACATCGATAAGTATACTTCTGAAAAATATATTCCGTATTTTCATCAACAAACAATTTTTGAATTGTGAGAAAGTTGACTTATCTGAGTAATTGAGTTCCGAATATAGAGAACAATTTTTTTTCGCACCGAAGGAACGTATGGTACGCAACTTTGTTCAAACTCATCGATAGATATACTCTAGAAGAATATATTCTGAAATTTTCATTAACAAACTATTTTTGATGAGTCAGAAATTTGACTTTTTTTAGTAATTGAGTTCCGAATATAAGAAACTATTTTTTTTTCGCTCCGAAGGAACATATGGTAAACATAACTGTTTGAATACGTCGATAGATATACTTCCGAAGAATATATTCTGGAATTTTTATCGACAAACAATTTTTGATAAGTGAGAGATTTGAATTTTCTTAGTAATTCAGTTCCGAATATACGGAACTATTTTTTTCGCACCGAAGGAACGTATGGTACGAAAAATTTGTACAATCACATCGATAGATATACTCTTGTAGAATATATTCTGGAATTTTCATTAACAAACTATTTTTGATATGTGAGAAATTTGATTTTTCTGAGTAATTAAGTTCCGAATATAGATATCAAATTTTTTTCGCACCGAAGGAACGTATGTTACGCAAATTTGTTTGGGCACATCGATAGATATACTTCCGGAGAATATATTCTGAAATTTTCATCAAAAAACTATTTTTGATAAGTGAGAAATTTCACTTTTTTGAGTAATTCAGTTCCGAATATACGGAACTATTTTTTTCGCACCGAAGAAACTTATGGTACGCAAATTTGTTCAAGCACATCGGTAGATATTTATGATGAGTGAGAAATTTGACTTTTTTTGAGTAATCCAGTACCGAATATACGGAACTTTTTTTTTCGCACCGAAGGAACGTATGATACGCAAATCTGTTTGAACACGTCGATAGATATACTTCCGAAGAAAATATTTTGAGATTTTCATTAACAAACTATTTTCGATAAGTGAGAAATTTGACTTTTTTGAGTAACTCAGTTCCGAATATACGAAACTATTTTTTTCCCATCGAAGAAACGTATGGTACGCAAATCTGTTTGGGAGCGTTGATAGATATACTTCTGAAGAATATATTCTGGAATTTTCATTAACAAACTATTTTTGATATGTGAAAAATTTGATTTTTCTGAGTAATCAAGTTCCGAATATACAGAACAAACTTTTTTCGTACCGAAGGAACGTATGTTACGAAAATTCTTTAGAACACATCGATAGAGATACTTTAGAAGAATATATTCTGAAATTTCCATTAACAAACTATTTTCGATAAGTAAGAAATTTTACTTTTTTGAGTAATTCAGTTCCCAATATACTAAACTATTTTTTTTTGGCGCCGAAGAAACATATGGTACACAAAGTTGTTCGAGCACATCGATAGGTATACTTCTGAAGAATATATTCTGGAATTTTCATTAACAAACAATTTTTTACTTGTGAGAAAGTTTATTTTTCTGAGTAATTAAGTTCCGAATATAGAGAACAAACTTTTTTCGCACCGAAGGAACGTATGGTACGCGAATATATTTGACCACATCGATAGATATACTTCAGAAGAATATATTCTGAAATTTCCATTAACAAACTATTCTTGATAAGTCAGAAATGTGACTTTTTTTAGTAACTCAGTTCTGAATATAAGAAACTATTTTTTTTCGCACCGAGGGAACGAATGGTATGCATATCTGTTTGGGCACGTCGATAGATATGTTCTCAAAGAATATATTCTGAAATTTCCATCGACAAACTATTTTTGATAAGTGAGAAATTTGACATTTTTGAGTAATTCAGTTTCGAATATAGCGAACCATTTTTTTTGCACCGAAGGAACGTATGGTACACAAATCTGTTTAGATACGTCGATAGATATACTTCTGAAGAATATGTTCTGAAATTTCCATCGACAAACTATTTTTGATAAATGAGAGATTTGACTTTTCTTAGTATTCACTTCCGAATATACGGAACTATTTTTTTTCGCACCGAAGGAACGTATGGTACGCAAATTTGTTTGATATACTTCTGCAGAATATATTCTGGAATTTTCATCAACAAACTATTTTTGATAAGTGAGAAATTTTATATTTTGTGGATGAGTCTTTCCTGGGCATTTGGTATTGTTCAACGCAGGATATTTCAAATGACATACTTTTTACAATTCATAGAATTTTTACCGAGAAACCAATTTTCTAGTTCCCATACGCTACCTGTTTCGGTACAAATGATTTTTTCCTGAATAATATTATACTTTTTTCGGCATTTGTATAGGGACAGTTGGCTGATATAATGAGTTTATGTAGAATGCTGACTCATTCATTCGACATGTTTCCATAATATATCGTGTTTTCAAAATGATAACATCGAAATACAGGTAAAACTCTTGAAATTTGAAATCCGGCAACACTGTTCGCAAATCTCATTCTAAACCCTGTTCTATTGTCCCTCGTCATAAACTGTGGATGAAAAGTTGTGGGTAACTTCACAGTAATTTCCGACGTTGGGGTTAGTAGAGCCACACTACTTCGCCCTCCTTGAAGGTCACTGGCAGTGACTTTTTGTCGAAACTTATCTTCATCCTGTCGCTGGAAAGCTGTAATTTCTCCTGGCAAATTCGTGTACAATTTCCAGTCTCTCCTTTAGGTTATTCACATACTCTGAAAGGAGTACCTCTTGAGATTCATCGAAAGGACTGCCATACAATACATCTATCGAAAGCTTCAGATTCCTACCAGTAAACAACATGGATGGCGTATAACTTGTCGCGTCACGTTGGGAGCTCCTCTATGCCAACAGAAGAAGAGACAAACATCGAGAGGTAGTTTTTGATGGTGCAATTATGCCTCTCGACCATTCCATCGGACTGTGGGTAAAGAGCAGTTTTTCTTGTCTTCTTTATTCCCAACAGATTCATCATTTTTTTCCATAAATCGGATTCAAAGTTGCGGTCCTGATCCGAGTGTTGTTCTTAGGGTACGCCATGTCTGGCAATTACGTTCTGCAACAGGGCATCTGCCACCGTTTTACCTCTTGGTTGGGTGAGGCTACTACTTCAGGCCGCTTGGAGAAGTAGTCTTTCACAACCATTAGGTACTTGTTACCGGATGTGGTCATAGGGAGTGGTCCCAAAATATCGACTGCGATTCTCTAAAGGGCACCCACTGAGGTACTGCTTCAACTTTTCTCTTTGTTTTGTCTTCGGACCTTTTCGTGAAGAGCACAGGTCACAGCCCTTACACCACTCTTCCACACGATACAATAGTACACAACACAATAGTACCTCTCACGCACTCTTGCTAGAGTTTTATTTACTCCAAAATGTCCTTCAGTGCGACCACCCTGAAGCTGTTCGAGGATACTTGGGATACACGTCTTAGGAAGGATCATCTGGAATTTGTGGGTTCTTTCATCCGGGCTTTCCCATTTCCGAGTGGGTAAGTCATCTGGAATGCTCATGGAGTCCCATTGGAGCCAGTCACCCTTTTCTTGCTGGCCGTGCTTGAAAATCTCTCGCCATTCCGGTGAGCTCCTTTGGCAATTCATTCTCGTACAGTTTTCAAGATGGCATCCTCCTTCTGCGCTAAATATGCTTGTTCACCTGGCGTTGTTTGAAGGTGGCTGACAATGTTTCGTGATATATTTCATCAGTTCGGACTTCCATTGTCTAATATTATATAAATTGATTTGAAATTCCTGAAGAAATATTAAAAAGATTAACCGAAAATAATAATTTTATTTGAACAAAAAAACGGAAATTACAAAGAAATAACATAAAACCAAACAACAACCAGAAACCATAAAAATTGAAATATTAATAAAAGCTGAAAATTGAAAATTATTATTAACAAAAAATGAAAAGAAATAAAAGATTCCAAACCAAGTTATGTCACAACGTTTCTATTGTTAGTATCCACAATCGTCTTCGGGAGATAACTGGACTTATTCCTCCGAGATACGACTATTTATAGGCAATTCGAGTACTTTCACTTATCCCCTCTTCTCTCTCCGCTTCATTGGTTTTAGCGGGAGATGACCGTTTGGCGGGAGTTGATCGTTTTTCGTTTGATTAGAGGTTTCCATATGTTACGTATCTCTACGATAGCTTGATTAAATGCGTTATTGGACAACGCGTATATGTTGTCGATGGAAAAGACAGTCTTCTCTTTATCCTCGGGGCGAACTGCCACCTGCCAATATCAACTTTTCAGATCTTATATTTAGAACCATCTACATTCGGCCAAGATGTTCAGGGTGTCATCTATTCTAGGGAGAGGGTAACTGTCCTTTCTGGTGACATCATTGAGCCTCCTGTAGTCTACGCAAAATCTTGTCGATCCATCTTTCTTAGTTACTAACACAACGTGTGACGACCAGAGGCTGTTCGATTCCTCGATTCCTCGATTACTCTTTCCCCCAACATGTCCTTTACAATGGATGCAGTTCCGTCTTGCTTTGCGTAGGTAAGACGTCTCGGTGTTTGACGTATGGGAGAGTTGTTTTGCTCATATCTTGCGTGGACACATATATGGATGAATCTTTATATTTTAAATGAGACAATCTGTTATTTGATATGATTTCAAAACATGACTCCTCAATATTTCATCATGATTTCAGATCAGCAGGACGCTGCAATTTACTAGGCCACACCAAGTCTTTATTCGATTATATTGCTCATGAATGTATTGGAGATACAGAAATGAAAATAAACTATATATGGTATATTTACACCATGTACAGTTCGTTTCAGATGTGAACGGAAGGAAAAATCCGATTCTTTCAGTTTCTTTCAATTGAAAATTTCTTCAGTTTGTATATCTACATATCTTTATAGATGAGTTTTATTATAGTAATTTCATTTTTTTCTTACATTGGAAAAAATTGTGTTAACAGTGTTCTGTGTGCGTGAACTGAGAAATTTTTCAGTAAGTTAAATTCTCCACATCTAGTGTACTGTATATGCAAAAACTCTCATTCATTTTCGAAAAATTTGAATTAACATTTCAACAACTTCAAATGCGATTCATGAAGTTCTGTCAACGATTACAAATAGTTTCACTTGAAATTCATGAAGTGTTTTGTTTTGGACAATATAGGCAAAATTAATAAAAATGTAATTTTAATTTCGATTATTGAAATAAGAAATAGAGGAATATATTCTCTGACAAGTTTGATGAATATCACAATTTTTTTCAAGGCAAATTTATTTTGAAATGAAATGATGTTCATTTTAATAGAAATTAAAACCCATATATATGTCAATAATTACCCGTCTATCACCACGAATGACATTATGACAATGTATAATATTTATGGTAATTTGTGTGAAATGATAAAATTATTCTCGACATAATATCTCAAATTTTATTTTATAATCAGTAACACTTCATTTCTAAACTTTTCTTCGATTATTTCCTGACATTTCCAAACCTTTTACAGAACTTAATAGTTTCAATTGCGAGATGAATTTTAGAATCTAATCTTTGCTTTTTTGACACAAGTAACTTTCTTTTCAATTTCAGATGATTTGACATTTTTTTTGCTTCCTCGAAGACTTTTTTTACATCACTGGCAGTGAGTTTCCTAAGAGCTCCTTTACTTTTTGTTCTAGTTTGTTTCAAAACTCCTACTCTTTTATTCGCCTCCTCCCAGAGTTTTTTTACAATTCTTGCAGCTTCACAGTCTTTTTTTCGGTTATATTCTAATTGATCTTGAATACTTTTATTCAGAATATCTCGTTCCTTGACTAGCTTTCTTAATTCTTCCTCGCATATATCACTATAGAATCTTGCTTCTGATGGGGATGATTGGAGGCACTTTTTAATACTGGCAATTTCAGTATTTGACACGCTAGAAACTGGTTCAATTTTCACAGTTGCTCTGCTGAATTTTTTTTTCATTCCCAAACAATGCATGCTTCTAGGTCTACAGTTTTCTGGGAGTGGAGGAAGAAGTTTCTTACTCTTTGCGCTTCTCAATACGGGCATTTTGATATGAATCAGTAGTCAGTCGAATATCCAAAAAATCTTATTTTATGACAGGTAAATTTTGACATTTCAACTGAAAATATTTGTGACATCTGCATTTGTTTAATGATTAGTGATGTAGTTCTTCCCATTAAAATTGTTTGTGACGAATTTGAAATACAAGGTGTTTTTCTGAGGTACATTATTTCAAACATTGTGAAAATGGTAAACGGATTCGAGAACGAATAATTTTTATGAGAAGATCATCCAATAGGATGAGAAATAACAATGGTTTAACAAAATTTTGAAAGACTGCTCCGACTCTACTTGAATACAAATTTCTCCACTCGTTGAACCCAAATTTTTTTATGGAATGTAGACTCATATTCATGGAGCAATAATCTATATAATATTATTTTGAAATTTTTTCGATTACCAATCAACTGATTCTTCACCACCGAAGCTCAAAAGTTAATATATAGGCCAAAGTCCATGAACTGAACCTCTGAGTGCTGGGTGCAGCTATTGATCAGTTAACCCAATCATTTAATATGACTCTCAATGAAGTTGTCTTTCCTGATTTTGAAAGTGAATACTTTAAAAAAGCTGATAGATATTGTGATCCGTGAACAAAGATTTTCAACCAAAGCTGTTTTCAACGTTAACGTAGAGTACCTGAGTACTGACCACGTATTTTCTCATGCATACTGAGCTGCTAGTAATACAGATCTCTTGAACTTTTTCAAACATAAAATATAGAATCGACCTGAAATCAATATCAACACCCGTAGTTCGTAATGTTAGTAGAAAATGAATTTATAATACGAAATGGAAAGGTAGACAATTTTTAATTCTACCTACCGCAAAAACCATTACTTTCTAATAATGACCTCTTGTTCACTTATTTCCAACCGAAGCAACTGGCAACAAAAAGTTTTCTTTGCATATAAAAAGACTAATTTGACCAGAAATGAAATATTAATAATATATTGTGTAACAAGTACAGAAAGTAATCTTTTCCACAAGATTTGTGAGATGTAGCACGATCAATCACAAGAATGCAAAATATATTATCTGCACGAGTAGCACTCTATACTTTTTCTACGATCTATGATCTTAAATGAATCTACCCGATAATCATTCCATCCTTCTTTGCATCGGTTATGTTGCACACGCCTCTTTCCCACTCATTAACGTCATTGCTTCTGTCAGTTGAAATTCTGGTGCCACACAAGCCTTGTAGCCTTTCAATTCATATTCATTCAACTTCAAACTACATATTTCACGTCTCAATAGCTGATCTTAACTACAAAAATTTATACTGATAGTACTGCAGTTAGTAATATGAGTTGCAGGAACACTAATTTGAATTTTCACTGACTTTCAATTTCTGTTAGAAACAGATATTCCACCAATGGGTGCTCTTTTGTTTTCAACAGATTGCAAAATTTCATTTACTCACGACTTCGGTCTGTAGCCTGTCGGTTAGACGTGGGTGCTTTGTTCACTCACTCAAATCGACCAATGTGTGAGTCGATGGTTCAAGCCACAGGCTGAACGATCGATTTTCACTACCTATCATCCAACCCGTGTTAGGAGTCACACGTTAAAAGGTAAGACCTCGTTAGGTTAGCCTCGTTAGGTTAGCTCGTTGAAACCTACATAAAAAATTGCAGCCTTCGAAAATATATCGGTACAGATAAACAGTGATGAATAGGTAATTTTCATATAAAAATGATCCCCTCTTGTTCCATTGGAGGTGCCCCAATTAGAATATCTGGAAATTCTTCTTTATTGCGTATCTTAGATCTGAGAATCACTTATATACCAAATTGTAGCCTTCTAGGACTTATTAGTACGAAGAAACGAAGTTTAATGTTTGAAGTGACTTTCGCATTTATAGATTTGAATCATGAAAATTTCGTATATAGTTGAATTTCCTGAGAATTTTCAGGTTGATTTTATCATTTTTACATATCATTTTCATAATCGCACTCGCAGAAAAATAGTACTGCAGGAATCGTGAATGAATGATATTCATTTCGCAAAGTTTTCTTAGGAGAGTGTTGTAATTCGATGGAACTGTGAGAGGGAGGCGAAAATCATCTATTTTTGGAGTGTGTTTCAAAATGAACGACAGGCAGGTCTAACGGTTGAGGGAGTGCAACAATTTTTATTGTTACCCACGTTGGGGATTCTACTTC
>WOGO01008555.1:0-10594 GCA_015342085.1 Leptinotarsa defecta
ATATTTCAATAAAAAACTGTTTAGGTGGAATTATTCCTTTAACCAACTCAATTGTTGTCCGCATACGAACGAGAACCCTAAAATTGTTAAACTTCTCTGAGGTCGTATTGTTTGACATACGATTCCCAGCAAGTTGAAAGGTGCTTGAATATTCCTTGATAAGAACTAAATAGTCAATTCAAAAGACGTACCTCGAATCCCTTAGAGGTGGACAGAATTCTTCACAAAAAAATTGTCTTTCAAAATAATCATTTTGGGACCGTTATATAGGAATTCAAAGTGTCGTGTGAGTACTATTAGTGGCGTTCATATGTAGGTGCTTTTTTACCAACTGGTGTCTATTTTGGTATTTTTTATATTATAATTTTTGTCTAAACTTTAGTACATCTCTCGTTCAATGAAAAATGAATTCGGTCTGAGAGAAAATCAGATCAGTTTATTTATTTAAAATCAGTTTTATTTAGAGAAAATGCACTTATGTGAAACAAGATAAAAGGTATGTTCAAAACAAGAGATTAGCGAATTTGAATCAACGTGGAGGAATCTTCAGTTCAAATTAATATATACTTGTAGATCTCGACAAGTGTAATAATGTATGTGTGAAAAATTAGGAAGCGTTGATATAATTTTCGCAAAATGAGGGCAAAATTAATAGTTACTGCCAAAGTTTACTACTTTCTCTTCGGTACTACGTATACAACGCAGTACTTACTGATATAGCGGAGTTTCTTTCTCAAGTAACCCAAAAGCCTCAATTTTATCCAATTATAATACTTACCCATGAAAACATCTTTCAACTGCGTAAGACCCCAGTATCGTGAAATCTGTTCCATTAGGGTAGATACAAAATAATCGGAAAAGAATTGCACTACTTACAGACACATAAAACACTCCCTCCTTAAAATCGCAACACACCAAGTCACTTTTCAACACATACTGGCGCGTAAGCGATGAAATACTTCATTAAAAGAAACTTTGTTCATTCTATATAAAATTCTTGTTATCTTCAGTCGATCATAATATAGTTCTGTATATAAATTCACAAAACTCTTGTTATAATCGAAGTGAGTTATTTGAAGGGATACGGTTTTAAATTCAAACAAACAATATCAGATCAGATCAAGTTGATATGTTCAGATCAAGTTGATATTGCTCTCTATTTGAAATAGTTTATTTTTCTCTTCAAATAGGTGGTAGATTTTGAGATGATATTATATTTTCTTGATTCAAAATAGTTCGTCTTCGCAATAATATAATCAAAAGAATGAAATGAGGAACATAGCGCTGTTGGCATGAAGTAATAGTTTCTCCAATAGAGATAAAAATTTCAAAGCAACTTATGATCTTCTTTGAAAGAAATACTTTTTACTGTGTAGAGAACTGCGTTTATGTTGAATACACTTCCTGAGAACATTTTTCCAAATTGGTTTAATCTCCAGCGATTCGAATCCAATGTGAATCGTTACTTCTGCACAGGCACCGCTCTAAGAGCGCTTTAAGGATTTTTCTGTAGTGCTTGTGTTTTGTCCTTAAAAAAACTGGGGAGAATAGAAATCGATGATTGTTTGTCGAAAAGCTTGTCAAAATTGTTGATTCAATTAATATTATTCTTGGCATTGAAATAACACTTCATTGTGAGAGTTTTACTGGATTGTTTACAAAACCTCATTTTTGACATTTCCTAGGTATGAGTGATTCTGATTATTCTACTGATGCCAGTTGGATACCAAAGAAAAACAATCAATATTCAATAAACAAACGAACGACATTAACTATCAATTACCTCGTATAACAAAATGGTCGAATATCAGTTTTGTCATCTCTCACGTAAGAAAAAGAGATGGTAGATGGAATCTCGATTACGTTCTGTAGATTATTAAAATAATTGAAGCCTAGGAGTCGGTTATAAAATGGGAATAGATGATTGAATGCGAGAGACGGAACAAGATTCGTTCGTTGAGAGACTGATGTCATCTGTAGTTTCGCTTTTTGTAAGACCACCAGCGAACGCCGTGACTGGAGAATATTGATTTTATACATGTCTGTGCTGCGCTTTTCTAGTTTTATTAATCTGATTCTACAAATTACATCGAACGGCGAACGGACGTGAAAGTTTTACTCATCTGAATGGAAAAGTCAGACGCTGCGGAGGTTATCCGGATTTTCAAACCGTGTACTGGAATGAAATTAGTTTCGGGAGATAGACAGACATCTTGGGTAGAATGTTTTGTGGTGGCTCCATTTCACCGTTCCTTCAAATGCTTCCGAGCTACTAATAGGGTAATTTTGTTTTTTTTATTGTAAAACTGAGATATAAACTTATTTCGAAGAATATTGATAGAAAAAATCTATAAGTGAATGCGATGCTTCAGAAAACAGCCCCAAAGGAGCGAAATAGGGCATGACGTCAGCAGATATACGAAATGCAAATCCGGCTAAGAATCGCCATTAGTTTCACTTGTTTTCATGTAGGTACACTATTTATGAGATTGAAGGAATTCTTAAAATGTCGATATGGCTTTCGTGGTTCAGCCTAATAGTAGATGAGACCTATGGCAGGTTGAATTAGCGGCTGTCATATGTTGGATCATGAATGTGTTCGGGCTCTGGTTTCATCAAGCCTTTTATTGTGTAGATGAAAAATATAGTGGATAACAGCTTTCGCCAAAAAAGAATGAACACGAACTGAGCGGAAAACGGTGATTCAAGATAACACAGCACACAGTAGGAATTTCATATCAAATGATTTGAATGTGACGTTACCCATGTAGAACAAATACTGGTTCAAGGAGCAGTTTAAAGAAACAGGCAAGTAACGAATAACATAACCAAAAAAATACAAATTCGAAAACAAACCAAAGTAGGTAGGTACATAAATGTATGAAATTTGTAGTGGTTTTAGGTACCTTTCAATAAGAACAACAAAATTGTCACATATTTTTCAATTCAAATAATATTTTTCACCCGATAAATGTAGGTATTATCGTTACGTAAGTATTACTCACGAAAACTTGTTCAGAAATTTTGAAAAGATGGTTGACTATCATATATCAGATATACCTTCCACAAAAAACTATAGCAAAATGATGCTTCAGAATGGAAAAAATGAAATAAAATTAATATCAAAGTAATCTTTGTTGGGTAAAAAGAGGTCCTACTGGATTCCGTTAGAGTTTTGATTTTACCAAGGAATATATAAAACTAACCAAATTACCCTAAGGATCACATACAAACAAAACTTTTCAGTTTCTGTTTTATTTTTCCACTTGCCTCAAAATTTGAAACAGCCATTTTATCCAGAAACGAGGGTGATACAGATCGTTCATCTCTGATATTTGTGGATTTAGTCTTCTATTATTCCTATAGATGGCGACTTCGTGAGTAGGATGGCCTTCAGTTACGCTTCAGTTACCTTCAGTTACCCAGTTTTGTCCTCCAACGACAGTTGAGTGATACTATCATGGTTTAGTCAAGCACCACTGATGAGACCTTGCGGGGTCGAAACAACGCTGTCAAAATAATAGATGTTAACTTTCCCAATAATATTTTCGTAAAATTCAATTTTCCTCCGATACTATAGGTAAGACATCTTCTCATCTAATTCCCACCTCAATTCACTATTGCATATCATTCCTCGAATAAATATGGGATAATTACTCCAGCATAGCTGTCTACTGTTGATTTTGTAACGAATCGTCTTTTCATGTCTTTCAAAGAAAACATGCCGAATCAGAATAATATCGCAATTATCTCAGGCAGGAACGAAAAAGAAACGCAACTAGGAGCAAACTGCAAGAACACATAAGATGCGTCTACCCAGCACAATTGCATCATTTCATCACAATACTATTTCTCAACTAATGAGGATATTTTTAATTGGACAACAACTGCTGTCAAACGGAATATGCGATGTTACATCTATTCGAGCGTCTTTCCCTCACAAAGTAACTCCTACATGAGGGAGACGAGAACAATTCGAGTGAAGAAGAATAGGGACAGAAATATATACTACATCAGCCAAGCAAAACAAATTCTCATCCTACTTGCTCGAGCAGTTTCCTTAGACTGAAAATAGAGTCAAGTGTTTTGAATCATAGCAAGTGTGAACAATTGAAGTACGTAGTATTTTCAGTTGTTTCTTGATATTCTTTTGTTCTTGTATTCGCTATTCGAGGATGAGTTCGTATATTGTGAGGTGATTGCTGTTTGTCTTCTGCACTTTGTTCATTTCGAATTTATGTGTGTCGAGATATTTTTGGCAATAATATCTGGAAAGTACATAAGCGCAAATAAAAATCGACTCGGTATCGACTTTCAAATTATATTTCTTTGAGTACTAAAGGGAATTTGGACTATACTCGTTTACATCCAAATTCCTCCAGCATAAATCGAATGAAATATATAATGAAACAAGATAGATGATTGTTTCACTTCTTTCCAAAAAACTGCTGCGCCTAAACATAGGTCTTGAAACCGAAGCGAGAAACAGTTGAAATGTTATAAAATATTTGACATTTTAAGTGAAAGCCGGAGACTATATGAATGCAACATTACTCACTCCAAGTGTCTTGCTGTGATAGTCATTCAAAAATTGTTGAACTTTCCAAGTTTAGCAATGAAATTTAATATCATAATTTCATTGGGATCAGAGAAATGAGGAAGACGTCCTATAGTTTAGCTTTCAGTTTGCAAATAATTAACATTTTTCACTGCAGTTACTGATAGAAATACAGGGGGATAAAAAAATGTATAGCTACCTCAATGATATGTTAGCAGAAATATAACTATTTGGGTAACTGACTGCAAAGGCAAAAAACATCGGCCTTCTACGAACAGGGTCATATGATCAACGCATATAAGATTCACTTAACTTCCTATTCATCCAAGAAAGTCAGAAAATCGGTTGATATCTGTGAGTAGGTATACATGTGGTATTTACAGCTAGCTGAAAGGATTAACATGAGATTCTAAGCATGCATCAAAGGACATGCAGCGAAAATCCGTCTTTCTAGAGCATAGGTCTACACCGTATTCACAAAAGCGCTGATTTCATGGGAGAACTTCCCAAATAACTGGCTACCAACTAACCCAATAGGCAGGATTATAAGGAAAATGAATCCTATATAATAGATAAGAAGGTAGAAGATAATATCAGATTGTTTCAAAAAGTTATTTCCGTTTCCATGAGTCTAACCTCAGTAA
Organism: Leptinotarsa defecta; assembly: GCA_015342085.1. NCBI lineage: Eukaryota > Metazoa > Arthropoda > Insecta > Coleoptera > Chrysomelidae > Leptinotarsa > Leptinotarsa defecta. The sequence continues at coordinate 5,203 of WOGO01008555.1, forward strand.
ATAATCATTCGATTCAACCGAAGTAAGCGCCATTTGAATCAGTTTACTTTTACCAACGCAACACAAGTCGATCAATTCCATCAACATGAAAATTATCTGCTCGGGATTCGATGAAGTCGACAAATGCCAGAGGGAAAGTTATTGAAGTGCTTGAAAAGATGATAGTCGGTTGGCGAGAGGACTGGGGAGTTTGGTGGGTAAGGCATAAGGTCAAGAAGAGTACTTCGACCACACCACTGAAGATGACTACCGCAATTGCAGTTGAAAAGTTTGGAAATTGTATCCAAAGAAGAAGACCACGATGAAACTAGGAAACCAACCTAAACATTGACGCCGGCAGTGAAATGCTACATTCCTACAATCTCTTTGCATTTTGGTTCGTCTAGATGCATAAAAAATATAGCTTGCAAGAAGTAGTTTCAGTCGAGAGACACTGTTTTGGTTCTGATGAGGGAAAAGTGTTTTGAATCGATTTAGGTATTCCACGCCAGAGCTTCCAAATTCTACTTATGATACAGTTACCATTAGAATGTGGGTTATAGTTCATAACGGGTCTATTCTTTGTTATTTGGATTGTAGATACGATTTCTTTTTAATATTAATAATACCTAATGTTACTGTTTTCTTTCAGGTCAAAAAATATAATTTGTATCTGTTAGATCTTAAAACTCGGGAATAAAATGTATACTTCATCGTATTTTCTTCAGTTGGCAAAACAAAAAACAAATTTTCGAACGATAAACGTTGAATAATGTAATATGATCATCAGGAAAAGGTTCAGCCAATAGTTTCCAGTAGGTACGTACCGGCAATTTAAAATATCTTGCAGGATGCTGAGAGTATAACTAGATCATTCATTTAGCTGGCAGTCCACTCTGTAGACGACCAGCACAACTGAACGAGATCATTTGAAAACTCCAGCATCCTCTCTGCTGTCCGTACTCGGCCGGACCGGTCGTAGGAGAGAAATCAATCGTTTGCACACCCATCCTCCACCCATCGCCTCCTCAATTCTCTCTCTAGCCTCGTTCAATAAGAGCCCGATTCCAATAGCGCCCGGTATAGATGCATCGGTTGCGGCCTATAACCCGATATCACCGATCACCGTTTCCCACTCTCCGAATGCCATCCGACCAGGCTATTGGTCGTCACAAGGCGCAGAATCGATACATAGCTATTCTATTGCTATAGATGACTACCTATCGAACCAATCGAGAAGTATATAGGGCATATAACGGGTCTTATGTACCTGACGAGCTGATGGAATGACGATTTTCCGGTAATGGGTATCCGATTGGTCGGACTAGGTGCACTTCTCACTCCAATCGATAAACGTTTTATGTGGTAATTGCAACTCTGATAACCGCTGGTTTGTTACCGATCATTAGTCTCCGTTATGTAACTTCTCGAGCCCTGAAAGTCGACGGAATGACCATAAACGAGAGATAAAACTGAGGAAAAGTTATACCTACGAGGCAGAGAGTATGTATACTCCTGAGTAATACTTTGACGTCTTTTACTGAAGAATTCAATTCGGAAGTTTAGCATGATTTTGTGGTATATAACGGATTTTGGAACACAGATCATATAAACAGTATTTTATATGAAGTTCAGTGATCTAAATAACGCAGTACAAAAAATTAAAACCGGTAATGAATGATACGAGGGCGACTTGGTAAATTCTTACTCCACTATTTCAATTCATGTGAATATAAAATATACATTATGGTGAGGAAACTATAGCGATTCTGTCAAGAAATGAATATCCGATGGATTTTTAAGAAAAGCTGTGTTGAAACATTTTATTTCTCACCGAAACCTACCTGACGAGGTCAGATATAGGTACGTTTCGATGAGTACATATGAACTCGCCGTTTAATTCTCATTAAGATGAGTACCTATACCTACGTACACTCATCGCCAAAAATTACAATTTATTTACGAGCCACTCTACCGAGGAAAGTACTGATCACCGGTTTTAAATAGGTAATTAAAATTAGATCACTTGAAATTCGTTTTCCAAAGGAATGTGCTATCGACGGATAGGAACGAATTGTGAATTTTTTGTTTATTTTAAAATACTTTAAAATAATCAAATATTTGGAACCTAAAATGTCCACGTAACTACCTACATGATAAGTGGTGTACCTACCTATTTCCACTAGGACTGATTCAGGTGAGTTTACCGGTGGTTAATTGAATGCGTGTTGGTCTACCAGCAACACACAATTTGCAAAAAATTATTCGATGATGAGTTGCCTGTTTCACTTCGTTCTAACTTCATCTACCTAATTTAATACGTTTCGAAATAATTTTTGGTTGAGACCTCCATACTACTGGTGTCTTTTTAATCGCGTACTTCTAGATTGCTTACATATATAAAAAGGATCATTCCACAAGATCTTTACCTATAGGTGCTAACCATACTGAATTGCGTAGTTACAGTGTAAATTACCACACTGCTGTTCTCTTAAACTCCATAGGCTAGATAAGACTAGTAAGGTTAGTTTTCAATAATGAAATTTCCAGAAACTGACAGTTTCATGTCTACATCTTTGTAGAATTTCGTAGGCTGGATTATATGTTACAGGTGAAGATTAGTTTTTAATAACAAACTATTTTTACAATATTACGAATCTGATAAAATCTATGCACTTTGAAAGAACTAAATGTAGCTTAATATGATGGGGTCAGTAGTAAAACGATGAGGTATCAAGAGATTCTGCAACATTAGATTCTGAGAAAACAAAATCTTGTGTTTCTACTCTGTATACATTTTTTTGAAAAATTTTTACGATATAAGGTATATCTACCATTAAAAATCCATTTTATGCACAAGGGACAATGAACACATCATGTATAGGTATATAGGTACCTACGGTAAGGATTTTATGAAAATGAAAACAATCACGCACAGAACAGTGTTTTATTAATTTTATAACATGAACTAGAACAAATTAGAAGCTGATAAGAACAATAATGAGTCTCATTGTGCTTCTGCTGTGCAGCTTGAATCTCAATACCGACAAAATATTCAACCTCATCGTTTCTCCAATGAACACTTCATTGGATGGCACTAAATATTAATATCATGAATTTCATCAAATTGAATGAATTATGCCTCTAGATAATCAATTTCTCTTATATTCGTCCTGAAGATCACTTCTGCCCTTACTCCTATGTGTGAATGATCTTCGGAGTTGAGGAAAAGCAACGAAACTTTTTTTATCTATCTTTTTATTTCAATGGGTGCTGGAATGATTTTGAGTGCGGAAATCAAGGAACACACTATTTTACACGAAACAGATACACAGAACCACAATTTTAACAGACGGTCTCAGAAAGAGATACTGCGAAAAATGAAACTCTCTTCTCCATTATGATGAAATTCATACCTTTGGCTTAGTAACAGCGGGGTTTGAGATATCTGTTGATCCCATAGATAACGACTTCATGATGGAAAATTGTTAATGGTCATACATGTAGAAATGTTCGTGAAGATTCCTCAATAAATGTATGAAATATTTTTGTCAGATATGGTGTAAGGTATATGATGTCAAATTTTTGATCGTATCCGTTATCGGTTTCAATTGAAAAGGTGATATTTTAGAAGTGAATAATTTTTGTGAGAGAAACGTTTTGGCTTTCTACGTCTTCATCTTCATCCGAAAAAAATGTGGGAATCTTTTTAAAAAGCAAGTAATTCCAAAATAGGTAAAAGATGTGTAGATCATGTGAAAAAGTTACTTTCAGACACAAACAGTTTATGCCTGAATGACACTTCTAAACATTTTCAATCTTCAGATGTTTCAATTTAAACAAGATTGTTATGGTTGATATTAAATGAAAACTTATTTCATAATGAACGATTCTGTTGTAAAAATCAGAACAAAATTCGATTCTCGCAATGCTTTTTTGATATTTTCAATTTCTCATGGATGTAATGCTTTCTCAATAGGACAATTTTTTTGTTTCACTAATATTTCCATATTTTACCTGTACTATCATTCTTAGTTGCAGTAAATGATATTCTCTCCAGGATCTAGAATAGTAGGTAAAAAATAGTGGTAAAAACCACCAAACAAATACCAACATCTTCCTAGTCTGAAATCAACTCGACCTGAACTCTAACAATCAACCACTTGAATTTGGTCACCAATTTTAATCAACCAAATTTTTGCTCCCAATAAAGTTCACCATAACGTAATTCCTCAATTAGTAAAATAATAATTAAACCATTTCAAACTTCATCACAGAAAAATTACCATCAATTATGCTTCCACCCCTCCTGCACCAATAATCATTACATTTTGCCATTCCAGCAGCTCTACTAACGTTTATGTTTGTTATTATCAATTATCTTCTCTATGGACTTGATTAAACACCAAGGAACTTAATGCAACTGACCACAAGTTAACCTACCTAATGTCCATTCAGAGGGAAATATGGATTCAAGTTGGAAACAGATACAGAGGAGTTCAGAGAAGTTATCTGATAACAGGATGAGAATATATGAATTATTTATTTCGGAAGAAACACAGGAATCATAACTACTTACCAGTGCGGAAATTCCAAATTGCAGTTCTGTTTCGTTGGTAGGTATTGTCGAAATGTTTTGACGTTTATAGGAGACATCACGAATAGAAAACTACCAAAAATTATTCTCAAGGAATGTTTCGATAACCAAACAAGCATTATCAGATAACCGACTATCTCCCTATTACTTGAATTGGTAAATACTATTTCTTAATTAATAATGTAATGATGAGCAATTTGGAATATATTTGAAAAGTTTTGTTGGCAATACGCTGAATCTAAATCACACCCTTGAATCAACAATATTATAAATGTATTCATACCGTCCTGGCTCCGCACGGGAGCTATGCTGATACTAAATATAAATTCACCCACCGGAAATTTAAGGGCATGGAGAATTATGGAGAAACAGTGATGAACACGTCTATATACACATAAATATACGTGACCTATAAACTAAATTTCAGCTTCCTAAGATTTGAATCTGAAGAAATGAACTACCTACACAGTAGGTTGAATGGACTGACGCCTATCAGAAATCAACTACTCCCCTGGTTAATACCACGAAGGGCATTGGATTATATCCGACAGGCGTCAGTGCAGGAATCTTCGAAGAAAATTTTCTGCATATACAATTGGTAATACAACTGAAAGAGTCGACCGTCGAGTGGCTAATGAGCCCGAAATCGGTCAGCAGTTTCGGGCTCATTAGTTACTCATCAGTGCAAGATAGTGGCCATCATCGACCTAAAGTCAATGATATTCCATAATTGAAAATCGGAATTCTTTCAGAGTATTATTTCATTCCTCTTCCTAAGTTGGAGCAAACAGCAAAACGTCACTCCATCTAGTGGAC
>WOGO01008556.1:0-10594 GCA_015342085.1 Leptinotarsa defecta
TCAAGCTGAAATCATCCACAAAGAGGAACACTGGTTTAGGAGAAAATTCAAAGAAGCCGCGTATATGTTGTCCAACAACGCATTTAGTCAAGCTAGCATAGAGATACGTAACATATGGAAACCTCTAATCAAACGAAAAACGACCAACTCCCACCAAACGGTCATTTCCCGCTAAAACCAATGAAGAAGAAAGAGAGAAGAGGGGATAGGCGAAAGCACTCGAATGGCCTATAAATAGTCGTATCTCGTAGAAATAAGTTCAGTTATCACCCGAAGACGATTGTGGATACTAACAATCGAAACGTCGTGACATATCTTGGTTTGAAATCTTTTTATTTTTCATTTTTTGTTAATAATAATTTTTAATTTTCAGCTTTTATTAATATTTCAATTTTTAATTTTTTTGGTTGGTTGTTGTTTAGTTTTATATTATTTCGTTGTAATATCAGTTTTTTTGTTCAAATAAAATTGTTTTTTTCGGTTAATCTTTTTAATATTTTTCAGGAATTTCAAATCAATTTATATTATATTTGACAATGGAAGTCCGAACTGATGAAATACACCACGAAACATTGTCAACCACCTTCAAACAAACGTAGAATATCATGAAATTTCAACAACTTTCCTTTGAAGGTTAGTACTAACTGAAAAAGCGGTGAATGCAATAAGACTAGCGCCAATTTTGTGTGAGGCTCGAGACTTTTCAACCCATGTAGTAATTCCATTCGAGTTCAATGAGTTTCCGGTACGGTTGGTGGACAATAAAATTTTGAAGGAAGGCAATTGCTGTTACAATCGATTCAGAAGTTGCAGAATGCAGTCAGAAGTAAACTTAAAAAGTTCAATAATAATGCTAACTGCTAAACATTCAGCACAATTGTTATGCTCTGATGAATTTGATATCATTATTCCAATACAATTTGATTATCAATTTTAATGTCTAACCTTGTAGTATGATTATGTTTTTTTAGATTGGATATATAGAATTGGGCATTTACTCACCTGTTCTGAAACGAATCTTAAATTATGTTAACTATCGAAACGACATCGCAATATCCTACTGTCGATATCAAGGTCGCACATAGATGATCGTATCAATTTTTTTGTTGCAGTCTATTAAGTATACCACTTTCAATTTTGTTTTAGTGACAACCAAACTCTGAGCCTTGAATTTTGAAGCTGTGAATACTATTCCAATTTTTACTTCACTTTTGTGGACTTTTTTCCATGTCTTTAAAAGGGAGAAATAATTTTCATAGTTCTTTATTTTCGTGGTTTACCTTTCATGTCAAAAAGTTATCGTGACCGACCTCTGTTTGGGAAAAGTGGTACTTGGAAAATCATACTTTGTTTTTAATTATGGTAATAGTTCATACAGGGGAATAGCAAGAAAAACCATTTGTTGTTGGTTGGAAAAGATGTTTATCACTGCCTATCAGGTAAATGAGAAGACTTGTTTCAACTTTGATGAACTATTGATGGGTGCTTCCAAATCGCTGGTGTATAGAAATCTGTATTCCTTTTTGAATTTTCTGGCCCCCTTAACGATAGTGTTGCCGGAATATTAGCGATGAAAAGTTTATTCATTTACAAGAAGAGTTCTTTAATTCCAAGAGGAAGGACACTCGAAGGACACACTAGAAAATAATAGTTTAAAAAATTAATAGCAACGCTTCAATACCAACTCAAACTAAAAAATAATACGAAACTAATTTAGAATTGTATTACATTCTATAACTTGATGTAACTAATGTCTTTTAATAAGTCTGAAGTCAGAGTAAACCTTTTTACAAAAATTAATTTTGTTGTAAAAAAGCGTGGAGCGCTAAATATTCATTGTTAAAAAGACTTGGCAACACGCGTTTTTTCTACAAACAAATAACTTTTTTGTAAATTAATTCATTCTGATTTCAGATTTATTAAAAGTCATTATTATATCAAGCCATAGGACTTACTATCGATGTTGAACACAATCTTAAACTGATTTCGAATTATTTTTATTTTTTTATATTCCATTTTTTTATTTGGCTTGCTATTTTGAGCCCATTTGTTTTAATATAAAATATATACGTATGCATATGGAACGCCGTTTTACTTTTTATTGTCATAAATATTCATTCCTCAATTTATTCATTTAACAATTTATTTTTTTGAATTTAATTGATTCATGCATTTGTTGGACACATTAAAACAATTGTTCGCAAAATTTGTTCTATTCTAAATGACACTTGATTTAAAATGTTACATGAATAAAATTTTTATTTAAATAAAAAAGACTGATGAAATTACTTGAAGCTTATATTGATTCCAAAGAAAAATATTGTTTCAGAGTATTGGAAAATGGAATTCCAATTCACTATATATTATGCTGAAAAATAATATATATAAATATAGTTCAACTCAGCGATGAAAAAACATTTTATTCAATTCATTATACAATGTATTATTCGAGTAAATTCAACAAACGTTTCAATTCCCTATATAATTTTGACCTTTCAATAAAATGTTAGTTATTTATGTGTAAGATTTCAATTACATGAATTAATTTGTTTGATGAAAAGTTGCGAACAGTTATAATATAGATTCATTGTTTGAAATTTTTGTAAGTAAATGTTTGTCACATAGGTATACTTTTTTTTTAACTATCGAATAATTTACTACAATTTCTGTGAAACATGAATACAATTGTTTGTTGATAATTATAGTTACATGAATTAAAACGATTGTTGGTAATTCTAATTTGGCGCTAGCGTCGAGCGGATTCTTGCAGAAGCTGAATCATCTTATTCCTCAAGTATTCAATGATTATTTCATTCACTCTGTAGATTCTCTAATCAATGATTCTGAACCTGCTGGTGAACATCATCACGATATAAAAACAAACTCTTGTTTTCTTCATCCTTCAGACGAAACTGAACTTCTTGATATCATCAAGTCCATATCGTCTAAGAACTCTAGTGACATTGATGAATTACCAGGTAGAGTATTGTTGTATGTTGCTGAACTAATCATTGAACCACTCACATACCTACTTAATCTCTCTTTCCTTGAGGGTACATTTCCCTCGTGTCTTAAACATGCTATTGTAGTTCCCGTTCACAAAAAAAATTATAAGCACTTAATATCTAACTACAAAGGTATTGCATTTTCAAAAATTTTCGAAAAATCCTATCTCAACAGACTTGTATCCTTCTGTAAAAAGTATAACCTACTCGTAAAGAGTCAATAGGATTCCAATCTGGTTTATCCACCCAAGATGCTACTCTTTCTCGGGTCAATCATGTTTTATCAAAATTTGAAAATGGCGAAAAATCGATCAGTATTCTATTTGATTTGTCACGTGCATTTGATACCATCAACCAGCAACTTCTCCTCGATAAACTTTATAATACTGGAATTCGCGCCCAAAATCTAAAATGGATTAAAACTTATTTGACTGGCAGATTACAATCTGTTAAGGTTAGGCTCAAATCTGGAATATATCATTCTGAAAATCGTAACATATTAACAGGTGTTCCCCAAGGGAGTGTCCTGGGTCCTACTCTCTTTCCCTTATTCGTCAACGACATCTCTAATATTAATCAACAACATTGTACTGTACAATTTGTTGATGATACGTTCTTCTTATTGAGTTCTTCTTCTTGTGAAGGGTTATCTGACCAGGCTGATATTGTAGTTGCTAATATGCTTAATTACTGCGCCAGAAACGGCCTCGTAATAATCAGCAATAAGTCTAATACCATTGTTTTCTCGCTTAGAGAAATGGACTGCAGTATATTGGTTAGGGCTAATACTAAATCTATTGTGCAGAAAAAAACACTCAAATTCTTAGAGTTGAACATTGACTCCCAATTATCCTGGAATGATCATATTGACACTATTTCTATAAAATTATCCAAGCATTGTTTCGTTATTTGGAATCTCACAAATTCTACCCCCATAAATATTTTATTAAGCTACTACTATGCCTATGTTCACTAAAGTCTAAATTATTGCTTAGTCTACTACCGTAAAAGCAGCAAATTGAATGATATGTTGATTGCTCAAAAAAAGATACTAATAACCATGTGTTTTAAGAAATATGGAGATTCTTGTAAGCAGTCATGTGCTGATCTACAAATTTTAACTGTGATATCCATGTATATTTTAAATTGTGTCACTTACATTAAGAATCATTACAATGAGTTTCAGCAAAGGGATACTATCCGCATAGCTGCTGGTTATACTCTCAGGCAAAATTATAATCTGATAGTTCCTGTACATAAATTAACATCTGTATCAAACGGACCTCATGTTATGTCTATAAAAATATTTATTAAACTTCCAACATTCATTAAGGAAATTACAAATCTCATTATTTTCAAAAATAACGTTAAAAATATTCTCTACAAAAATGCATTTCATTCACTTGATGAATATTTTCAAACTGATCTGGCTACTTGACATCACAATTGTTTGCTTGTTACTATTCTACTGTTTATACTATGTATTTTTTTAAATTGTTTTATATAATATTCTTCTACATCTACAAGTGATTTAATTTTTTTTTATGTATGTTCCGTATTTTATCACTTGATATTTTTCAACTCCAATCTTTACTGTGTATATGACGATTTCCATGCTTTTAAAAAAGTCTCAGGAAAAATAAAGTATTGTGTTGTATTGTATTGTATCTTCAAGAGGAAGATCAAACTTCCTAATCTTCCTTTCGAAGATGTTCACTTGGTTATCGAAACACGTATCAAGGTACCAAAATAACGGTTTGGTGTTGGGATAAAACTCCAGTAATATTATTAACTATACCAAAGGTTCCAAACAGTTGATCACAAGCGACAACAATTTTGTCTATTAACATTGCCATTCAGAGAAAATTAGCATTCATCGCTGAAACACATATTTGACAAAATTCTATTCTTTCAACATAATCATTCTCATGGAGCTCGTGAATAATGTGCATTTTATATGGATGAACTTTATGTATTTTCAGTGATTTTTTACTGTCTCGTGTTAAATTCCCGTCTGTTATTCTACTGGAGCTAGTGGGCTCTGCAGCAAATGTTCCCAACGCTTCATCATTCAGTAGTTTGGGGTTATTTCTATTTTCATAGTTCACCGAATCTAAGAAAACTGTTACGAAATCAAGCACGTACCGGTGACTTACATTACATTTTGAAGTTTTGAGAAAGTAAGTTTACGGATTTCTACTCCATCTTTATTCAAAAAAATAAAGGAAATAATTGATTTCAAAATGAACTTTTACGAAGATGTGTACATCAAGCTAAGAAGAAAAAGCCCTCTCAAAACAACTACTTTCATATGAACAGTGAATTATACAAAAAATACTCTAACATTGCGTACTGTCATCGATAACATTAGTAAATATTTAGCTGATTCGTGACATATGATCGTAATTTTATGAATTTATTGAGTGCTATGCTATTAATATTAGTGCTAAAGAGGCAACAAAGCAAGTGTCTCATACCGAAGTCCGCCATTGAGAATGACAGTGTTCCATGTAAGTGAAATTTTACCTCTTTCATGTACGATATTGTGTAGCAACTCTGCAAATGATATCTGTATGACTTCCATAACGAATATTTGGAGTACAAACTGAATAGGAAAAAGTATTTGTTGTATAATTCAACGTTCATCTGAAAGTTGTTGTTTCGAAAGTATTTTATCTTTCGTGTACCTAATTCAATGTTTATATGAAACTAGTTGTTTTGTTTGTGTCTGAAAGTTACTTCTCTGCATGATCTACACATCTTTGTAAAGAGTCAATTTCGAAATCAATGGCTTTCTTTGTTGCTTTGAAAGGTTACCAATTTTTTCATATATAATGATAAAGAAGTAGAGAGGCAAAACCTTCTTTTCAAAAAATTAATCCCTCCTAAAAATATACCCTTTTCAATTTAAAAGTCATTTTTATTCGTTTTCGAAGAGTATAAACTATTACCGTTGGAAAGAGATTCAAAATGATCCGATACTTGATCCCCCTTCCATTAAATATTCTAAGGATAGCATCTATCTCTGTCAGGGAGTTGAACCATGAGGGTTTGAAATATTTATTTGAATTGCCCCCCTGAAAATAAAATTGACATGTCTGTTCGATTTTTCATATTATGTACTGAGTGGGAGATAGTGGGGTGGAAAGATTTCAAATTGACACCCTGTGTATAATGTATGATGTTATCACAGTTGATATTTTTCCAATGCTACTGGACGGTTCGTGATTATCGAACATTGCATTATTTATAAATCATTGATCCATTCTGTTACCTCATAACCCATATCCAGTTTAACTGTTCTCGTCAGACTAAATTAGTATTGTACGTCTTCAGAATGTATAAGGACGGCGGCAAATTGTGGGTATTCTAGAGTGATGGCACACCTTTAGTTCCGCTACAAGCGAATAGTTATTTACTGCGTAATGTTCAACTGTGTGGTATATCCGTTGTTTACAGGACCGGACTACGCTACAATTAGTTATTTGAAATTTTCCCTGAAGAGTACAAATATATTATTAGCTGACATAATCCTTTAAAAATCGCATTGTTTTTCTTGACGATAATTGTAGAGCAAACTATGCTGAATGATGTGTCTCAGTCTACTCGAGAATCCAGTAAACACCACTCACTTTTTGAATGAACATCTTCCAGTTCGTTATATGGAGGAATAAAAGATGTTGTAATTTTGCCCTTAGGCAGGTTTTCTGATTTATCTTCAATCGATTTTGTTCTTCAGTGATATTTGCAAATTATTAAAGTTTACGCAGCTTCTCCGATTCCAGTTGATAAATCAAAGAAGGTAATTATTCTGCAATATGGAGTAATATCTCTATAACTATAACTAATTTATCCACTTTCCTTTTTTTTACTTCTATTGAGGAAAAATAAAAAATTCATTTGATAATCGCTTACAGAATCAAAGCACCTATCTTTGAACACTCGTACCATCTAAAACTTTTCTGTAACACAAATGTGTTATAGAAAAATATGGATCATATACGGAAAATTTGTTGGCACTAAAATATTCTTTCAACAACGATATGAAAAACGTCGTGAATATTTCTAGAAATCATTGATTGAATATGAATTCTAAAAAATCATCTTGTATTGTATTCGAAAATCCTAAACACCGACAGAGGGCCATAGATAGCATCAAAATTAGGATCTACAATAACGAGATTGAATTTAGCGATGAAATCAAATGTTTGGGTCCTAATATTGACTACAAATTACATTTTCAATCACATCTCAACTCATTAATATGTGAAGCTTGTGGATTGTTAAAAATACTTTATTCGAACAGACATTTTCTCAGTCGAAACATGAAAATCATTTTATGCGATACTTTAATTTTATCCTTATTCAACTACTGCGATATCGTCTATGGCCCTTGTCTCGATCAAATCACATCTTCAAGAATACAGAGAGTTTAGAATGCATGTACAAGATTGATTTTTGGTTTGAAATTCAGGGATCATGTATCTTCTTTCATAAATCAGATTGAGTGGCTGAAAATGATTAACAGAAGAGCACTACATCTGGCTAACTTCGTTCATAACCTCAGAATAAAACAGCAATCTCAATATATTCTGAAGAAGTTGATATACAGGGAGGGCGCGCCAGCATTATCAACCAACGACCACTCCTCACACCGTGGGGTAAGTTATCATTGGGTCCGAGAATCATGTGCCCTGACAGCTTTCTGCATCTGTCTGGCTATGATGTCTGCCTTAGTGCGGCAGGCCGGTATGATTTTAAGATTCGAGAGTAGAGATGGCATCATTCCACCAAGGACTCCAATAATCAGAAGAACCATCTTGACAGAGTAGTCTGGATAGAGTCTGCGGAGTCTCGATATTTTATCCGTTTTTCCTCCTCATTTCTGACGATATTATTCTCGCCAGGAGCTGAAAACTCCACGACATATATCGCCTTGCTGTGGTCGTAGAGAAGGACTACATCAGGCTTATCAGCTTGTATGAGTATTATCATTATTATTATTTCATATATTTTATAATTAATGTTCTCATTCTATTCCAGATTAGATTAGATTGTTAGGAGAGCCAGCCTGTAGTCTGATACAATGCGACCCCGGCAGATCTATTGTTGAGCTGCTTGGTTACTGGAGCTCTTTATGTAGATTGATCTCTTTGATGAGTCTGTAGCTTTGATATTTGCTTCTTCATATAGCTTGACGCCTCTGGTTTCTCATTCCCGCATCTCTTTTCCTAACGCTTCGTATTCATAAAGCATGTAGTGCGGTTTCTTCTTACTTCTGACAAAACTGCTTTGAGTTTCTTCTACCAGGCCCATAAGTTGCATATGTTTTTTGAGCCGACAATACCTCGTTAGTTGACCTACCACCATCCTTACAATTTTGCGGGTGTGGTTTAGAAGGAATTTCATTCAGTTTTGTAATTTGACTCGCACCAACGAATTGATAGATGTTATCATAGACTTGGTTGCTTTTTTACGGGCTGTAGCATCCGCCTCCTCATTGCCGTTTTAATCTTCCTGGCTGGCTATCCATGTTAAAGATATTGTGAGAACCTAGCTCATTAAGTGAGCTACGGGAGCTTCCTACAAGTCACGAAAAGATCTGGTAGGATCTGAGCGCCTTAACTGCCACCTGACTGTTGGATAAAATGACAATGAAAATGTTTTCAACCTTCTGCCTGAGCAATTGTCATACGCAGTGTTCCATAACTTTCGGCAACTTACGCCTGAAACACTGTTGCACTGTTTGTACAAGGCTAAAGGCGATTGTCGTCTCCGCTCTGCCACCGTATGCACCGGCTCCTACTCCTTCTTGGAATTTTGAGTCGCCTTTATACCAAGTTTCGTTCGCTTTAACCAGTGGGCCATTTTTCCAGTTCTCACTGCTTGGTGTGACAGTTATGAAGTTTTTATCGGTATTGATTCTTCATCCAGTTTCAGATTTTCTTCTCGGTGCGACTGTTTGATCGAAGTTGGCCCCTGCATCAACCTGTGTATCACCATTCGTGCTCCTCTCTGTAGGAGATCCCCAAAAGCTGCAGTAGGCTACTAATATTAGAATATCACTTAGTAACTAATCGTTCCTGCTTGATTTGTTTTGTCCACCATGCTGCGGCTCCATTAGTTATCATGGATCTCACTACCCACATCCTTCTAAAGGGCCACTCTGGAATTATGAGCTGTTTTTTCAAAGTCGACACTCCAAGTGAGCCTTTGATCGAAAATCACCCACATCTATTTGATTTCCACGGTGAAAAGAATCTTAACTTTATTGATCACCGATGGTTTTAGTCCTCTGCACCATCTCCCGACTATGTTAAAAGCCCTCTGCGTAAACTCTAATATAACGTTAATAAACGTGATCTTTTTGATCACCGGCAAATCGTCCGCATATCCTTTTCTTGAGCACCCTTTTCCGCTTCTCCCTGTATAATAGCCTCTCCTTAAGTGGTGAATATCTTTCTAGAATGATTTTTATCGATCGACAAACAACAATTGGGGCTTCCCTTTTTTCCAATGAGCTTATTAGTGACTCCGTTAAAAGCAATCTCGATGACGAGAAAGGTAGCTACTGCCAATTCTTTATCGTCTAAAGACTTCAATAGTAGCCTGTTGAGATCGTCCACTGTATATTAGTAAACAATCAATTTTTGTTACACTTGACCTTTTGTTTCGGATGAGAATGCGGTCATTGTTCATTCAAAACGGTAACCGAGTAAATAAAAACGCCATCATGAGGACGATACAGTCGACATCACGTACAGAATAACAACGCTGCAGAATATTATGTGGAATTACGGAATCATGAAGGTTGGAAGGTTGAGAGATAGGAAACTGCTTTCATTGTCAAGAAAATTATACCCGTTTTACGTAATTCGATGATGATAATTTTCAAAATAATTTATGTAATGAATCATCAAGTCTTCGACCCAATTCTGAAATCAAGCAAAAAAGAAATATCAAATTTCGTTACTCAAAGTTTGGTATGTTTTGGGAGATATACTTTTTGGATGTGATGAATTCCAAGAATAGCCTTCAACTAGAGTTGGTGGTAGGCAACTTCTCTACTCAAGTTTAAACAAATTTCAGGAAATATTCATGTAGGTATAATTTTGTTACTCTTATTGCCTCAATGCCTGATTCAGGTATCGTTTTTTCCATTTAATTATCGAATATTGTTCGCCAAGTCTCGCCATATACTACCCATCAAAAGTATTTGAGTAAAAGGCAAAGTGAACATTTTTATAGACGTAGTAAATTCATCAACCAAAATTGCTTATTCCATAATAGTTATTCAACAGTGTTCACAAGTATGTTATTTAACACACTGATCTACATAAAAATCATTGACACCGAAAATATGCATCAGTTCAAATTGCAAGTGGTTCGTGTTTCTATTGTTGAATCGAGCTAGTATCTTCGGTTCGTGATCTACTATTTTTGCGTTACATAGGTTGAAATCTAACCAACAACATCCTGGAATGTGATCGTTGAAAGCTTCTCTTACACAAGACATTTTAAAGGTTTGTTTGAAGGTGATTGACAATGTTTCGTGATGAATTTCACTAGTTCGGACTTCCATTGTCTAC
>WOGO01008557.1:0-10594 GCA_015342085.1 Leptinotarsa defecta
ATCAGTGCACAATTCACCAGGCAGCCCTTTGTGGAAAGCCTAGTGCTACACCGAAAGAAGTGATGAACAGCTTGGTCAAGTTGATTAATTTTATGAGATCTCATTCTGCTCTTTCGTTGGTTAAGTAAAGTCAAGTTATTGAACGTTTTTCTTGCTGATTAAATAAGAAATAACCTTCTTCTTGCAAAACTTAGATACGGAAGGAGCCAGAAAGCACTTTGAGTTCATAACAAACAAGCGTAATATGCTGGTCGTGGCTTTTCTAAAAGATATTTTGAATTATTCAAATGCGCCCAACACATAATTACAAGGAAATTAATATGTGATCTGATACAAAGTGTGTCTACTTTTTTGTCGCAAGCTGGATATATTTGAAAAAGATATTGCAAGACAAGGATTTATTCATTTTCTGACAATTTTCGAATATAAAAAGAACTCTGAAGACGACACTGCAGTGTTTATGAAATTTCTGGCCGATCTTAGATCCCAGAAAAATATGAAAATTGCAAGAAACTAGCTATAAATTTGGCCACTATGTTTAGCTGGACATACGTATGTGAAATATATTTCTCAAAGATGAATTTTTTGAAAAACAAATATCGTTCGAGATTAACGAACGCCTATTTAGAAGACACACTTATAATTTGCTGTTCCTCTTGAGAACCAAACTATAAAACTGTCGGTGTAATTTCTCACATTAATTTTAGGTCTTTTGTTTTATAATTCAGAATTTGATTTGAAACTAAAATGATACATAGGTAGCACTTAATTTTCATTAGTTGTTTTTTTTGGACCCCGTCAAAATTTTCCCACGGTATCCGGACCCCACCTAAAACTACTTGCCGACCCCTTATGTAGACTATCGCATATGACATCTGGACTGGAAGCTATTCGAAATTGTAGGCGAAAGCTACAAAGTGAATTTCAGGTTTTGAAAACCAAAAAATATTGTTTTCCGAAACATCGAACACTAAAGAAAGTTAAGTATAGATATTCATTTTGTTCACTTGAGTTTCTCAGTATCTAGGCAAACTGTATGGAAACGAATAGTTACTGAATAATTGGACAGTAAGATAAACATACAGAATAGTAAGAAAGTATGGTCATGAACGAATAAAATTGCAATAAGCTCTTGCAAGCAGTTACAATGTTTTTGAGTTAAAACTGATTTATACCTGAGCCCAATTTCAACCAGATATTTGACTCGAAAGAAATGACACCGAAAAAACAAATAATATTTTCAAGTTTTCCAGTACCTACTGGTATGACTAGGATGCATCTGTGGTCATCGAACAAAAAAAAAAGTTTTTGATACATATGAGAACATATGTTCAATTATGAAATCTGTACTATCAAATATTAGTCAAATTTATTGAATTCTTTGTTGAATATTGTAATCAATATTTTCTCAACGAAACATAACCCAGTTTAATGAGTGTTTTCGAGAATTTTATCGCATAAATTCATACCTCCATAATGAAAAGTTAAAAATAGTTCGGCGTTATTTATTCATCAAAAAATAAAATAAGTAAATACTACTTGTAAAACATTTACGATAGCGCGAAATTGAAAATCCTATCTTGAAGCTAAATTATTTGATAAAGTAAATTCTAGTCTGCGATAAAATAGCACATGAAACTCGCCAGAAACAATATGTGATTATACATTCGTGAAATGATGAGAGATTTCATAGATGAAAAATTTAGTGCAATTCCGATGATATTCGACACGAGTATACCATATAAGATATCACGATCATATTTACATTTACAATAATGTGTTAGGTTATCGGCAATTGTTTGGGTGGGAAGTTTCAACTGTGAAGTTGGTGAGTTTCATTAGCTATGTTATAAGATCTAACCTGTTATGTTAGCTTGGCCTTATGTGATGATATGTACGAATTGGAAAATGGTAGCTAGTTTCGATTATTCAAGTCCAAAACACAGCGAATTTTTTGTTCTGTACGAATGTTTATCATTATTCTGTTTACTATGAACTTATCTCGAATGAGGATCGCAGTAGCGTTCTTGACTGATTTTGTTTAAACAATCTGTTATGTTTTATTACTGGACCTCTATCTTTCAGGGAATCCAGAAAACTCTTTGACCTACACAAACATTACTATAAATAGATAAATCAGTATAGGATTTGGGACTATGAAATATTTGTAATTACTTTTTTGGATCACTCTGTCATCGACACAAATATCTATATAACTTGTTCATGTAGGACGATGGATTTTATATATCGAAAAAAAAATGCCTACACGTAGGACAAAAATGTTCACCTATTCACAAAAAAAGTCAGTGATATAAGTAAATATTCAGCCAATTATGTGGATTAGAAAGTCTATTAAAGCAAGATGCATTTCATTCAGTTTTGTATTTGGAAATACCAGCTCCATCGTCAAAATTGCAAGGAATTAAGAAAGCTCATTTTTGCTTATTAGACCTACGTAAGCAAGCTTCGCCAAAGTTTAGACCAGTTTTATCAGTTCAATTATAATTATTATCTCTTGTTGGCACCTAGATTGAGTAATTCTCGTCAAAAGTTATTCGGTATCTCTGCTAGATGTATTTTGATCGAGCAGAAAATGACAGATCTGGAATAAAATTAGTGCGAAAAAAACATGCTATGTTTGCAGACTGTAGTTGATTCTCAGTGTTACTATTTTGGAATGTTTTACAAAAAATTCACGGCCTTCATACCAATGAACAATCAAAGCCTTAACCATTTTGTAGTTGACTCTATTTGTCAAGAATACTGTTACAGCTTGTCAAATCTAGGAATATACTTGGGAATTCTCTCTCTCTCTCCCTCTCTATCTCGCTCGCTCTTATAGTTTTCTAATAAACGCACATCTATTGGGCGAGACCATAACGGAATTCAGAAAGCTCTTCCCACATTCGACAAGCTGTATTTTTTCTCTGTGAGTTGGCAATACTTGACTAAACTGTACATTTATACTCAACTTTATTTCACTACTACACTAACAACACAAAACAAACACCTTAACTGAAACTTCAGACTAACACTAAAATTTCTTTCGTCTTATTAGATACTTCGTACCGCACTTTCAAGTCGACTTGCTCCATCTGCCGGTTGGTAGTGTTTATATATCGTAATGGAAGTCTCTGTAAGTCGATAGAAATGTCTCTCAATGTCTCTTGAGGTGACGCGATATCTAGAACTATAGAAAAGCGCAAGTCGACTTGAGCACGACCTTCGCCAAGTTACAGTCCATTGAGTTTCAGGGTGTACCGGCCGTTTCGAGTTATACGGGAAAAACCAAAATGCTGTTTGTTGTTTTTTCGAATGGAATTGTTACTTCGGAGAATATCAAAAAATGGAAAAGAACATGTTAATGTATTCGAAGTGTATTATGACGATGTGATAATGAATATTCGATAAAACGTTTCATGTCAACATGGCCACCATCAACCATTTTTTTTTGAAAAACGGACTTGCCTTTTCTATTACTGATATTGATAAAGCAATAAAGTCACAATCCAAGGGTACATCACATTTAATATTTCAATAGTGTTTCATTTGAAATAACTACCATCATCAGTGGCAAAAATTTTAAATTACGGTCCTGTCGTTACTTCATTTGTAAATTGTTTCGATTTCTTCAAAATATAATTCAGACAACCCAATAAATTCGACAGGTAGGTACCCTAACACAATGAAAATTCGTACTTTTTCGTTTTGTAAATTTTTGTATTGCCGTAATCCTTCTTTCAAAGCTTATTTCTCTCTAATCAAATATTACGAATTATATATTTTTATAATTCTCAATTCTGGAAGGAACGAAAATATCAGTTTTTGGTCGAAATTCGATTTTTGTATGATTTGGTATGATCAAATAGCATCTCAATTTATTAACCATCTTAAACGCGTGGGCTTTGCTTGGTTTTTATGGCAGGAAAAATGAATGCGTTGTTGATATTTGTTTAGAGCTGTCAGACGTTTATGAACATATCAAAGATGTATTCAAATGATGATATGCTATTCAGTTATGCAAAATCAAATAGAAATCCTCTTTTGGCAAGGAATATGTATTTTGAGGTATACCCGAATCGCCGTATTCCGAACATACAAATGTTTAGACGATTATAAAGAAATTTGAGGGACTACAGTGCATTTGATTGAAAGAAAATAAAGAAATGTGTGGTTACTGGAAGTATGAGAAACCAAATAAATTTAATGGGTAAGCAAATATTACCACAAAAAAATTTACACAGTGAAAACGTCTTTTTTCAAAATTTAGGATTGGCCAGTTATAAAAATTATGCTAATCGAAATTGTTCTTTATAAGAAATTGCCCACGAAATGGGGATTTCTGTAAAATCCATTATAACTATTTTGAAAAAGAACAAATATAAATGATACAAGAGTTCATTACCTCAATGAAAGGGATTACGGAAAGAGACTATGATTTGCGAAGTGGTTGAGACGTAGAAATACGGAAGTTGGAAATATTTGTAAAAAAATAATATGGACAGACAAATCAAAATTCCCCAACAGTGGTTGGTTTAAACAGAAATATCCATTGTAGGTGGAATAATATGAATGAACGTTTACATAGGGAAACCAATTTTCAAGAAAGGTTTGGAATAAATGTTTGATTGGGAATTGTGGGAACGAACATCCTTGGTCCGTTCTTTTACGATAAATGATTTGACTAGTGGAATGTATCTTCATTTTCTATTCAGTGAATTCGATAGCTACTTACTTCTTTAGATTTTTTTATCTGGGGATACATAAAGGATAAAGCTTTTTCAACACCAAGTACAGGTAAAGACCATCTCAAACAAAAAATAGGAGATAAATGTATTAGTATTACACCTAAATTGCTACATAAATTGTCCGGACCGACAACTTATGTGCATTCAACAAAGAGGTCGTCAATTCGAGCATTTAATGTAGATTGCCATCTAGCTTTGATTTTCCTTATTGGTTTGATTTTTCCTAAAAGTTCATGATGAAATAAATTGTTTTTCTGTTTGATTGTTGTCACTGTTGATGGTGGTTATTTCAAATAAAACGCTAAAAAAATATCCAATGTGATATACTGTTGGATTGTGAATGTATCGCTTTATCAATATCTGTAATCAAAAAGACAAGTCTGTATTAAAAAAAAGTTGATGGTGGCCATGTTGACACGAAACGTTTTAAATATTCTTCATCACATCGTCATAGTACAATTCAAATACAATAACATTTTCTTTTTTCCATTTTTTGATGAAATGACAATTCCATTCGAAAAAAACGAAAAACAGCATTCTTGTTTCTCCCCGTAAAACTCGAGAAAGACGAGAGTCCCCGTAAATTTTCTCCGACTATTGTATCGTTTCGATGACAGTTATCTTTTTTCCCATTTAATGGTCTTCGTATCTGTTACGGTTTAGAATATAGCAATGTTATCACATGACAAAAGAAACGGCCTGTATATATATGTTATATATGCGTGTAGATATGTCATTTTATTATGTATGAAACAAATATTTTGTTAGAAAATGTTACATTCAAAATTTATAATTTTTATGATGGGAGTGTAGATATTTTCATTGATCTACTCTGATTTCATGCACTTGACTATGGTGTTTTTCCTCTTCAAAAAAGTAATGTTTACCAAAGCTTTGCCAGTAGGATAATAAAGCATATTAATCACCATCATTATTATTATTATCATTACTATTATCTGCCTGATCTAATCATTATTGAAATATTTATTCCACCGAAAAAAATCAAGTCAATTCTTTTGACTCCATTCATCCTCATCATATGGGACTTTCACTGATCATTACTGAATGCGGATCCAATAACTGCCACCAAAAATTGTAGAAGAAAACTATATTATTGTTCATTGTTGATTTGATGTTAATATACTTTTTGAATTTTTTTTCAAATTTCCGGTAAATTTCCAGTAACAATTATACCAAATTCACCTTAGTTTGTGCTACGTTGTATATTGATCGAAGAACGCGAAACAAATAGCAGCTTGATTAATTATCTGCTATTGAAACCGGTGCCGGCAGCGTTACCGTACATCATTTGCCGATAAATATTCAATCTAACAAAACCATAACACACGCTCAGCGCACATACAGCGTCGAGTTGGAACCACAATTTTATGTAACCTCGAAATGATAGCGCTCGTAACGTTACTCCTCGGCAATTATAACTCAGAGTAACAATAAAGTTGAACTAACTCTCTATATTCTCCCCATGAAGCAACTATATAATACAAGTAAATTCCTTAAGCTTTACTTTGTCACCTCCCCAGAGACTCACAATAGCTGGGATAACTAACTGCTTGTTGAGAAGATATGAGTGGGATTTGAATGGAAAGTTTGAAAGTTTCGTGACGATTTCTCAACGCTGCAGGTCTTTATCTAACCGATAACTGTTTGCTTTTGTGTCTGTTCGTTTGGTTATTTTCCTGTATTCTAGTAATTGATAATGTCCTCGTACTGGAAGGATATGCAGCAAAGAAGAATTTGGAACCCACCGGAAAATATCTATTTTGTTGAATATTACTTGCTTTCATGGACACCGTAGGGTCTTCCAACAAAGACTTTCGAACTTTGAAAATTGATAACGGTCGTCTTTTCGAAGCTACATCAGCCAATTTAGTTTCATTTAATAAGTCTGTTTTGCCAAATCACATTGTTCGTCGTCGTGATTTCAAACAGGTTGGAGCCTTGCTCCCTTACCCTTTCAACTGATGTTTGTCAGATGGACAAATGGGTCATGATGATGGTAGGATGGCGACAAGAATGTTTTCAAAATATCAGTGTCGCCCTTCACGGTGTACCCCTACCTGGCTGTTGTGAGATAGATGAAAAGATTGTTCATCTTTTAACGGAGGACATAGCGGCCTCATTCGGCAGAGTGTCGAGCCCTTCTATATCGGGAGGGATCGTCTACAGCATAATTTATAGCTTCCCTTATTAACGGATTATCATAAGTTTCTACGCAATCAAAAACTCGCTGATTCCGTGACTGAATGGACTGCCAAATGGAAAGTAGCTGCAAATCTCAACGGATGGCTTCATTCCGCACGAACCAAGGAGCATTCACAATCATCCTTATTAACTTATTTTGCAATCTCTCCACAATGGAGATATTAGACGGAGCCGCTTGTCTCCAGACGCCTGAAGCATACATGATGACAGATTTGAACATCGTGTCCTCCCATGGAGTGACATGATTGTGCCAAAACATGTTGTTGATCATTTTAAACCCCAACAAACTTATCGAAGCAGAAAGCGAAATCGTCTGACCTGACATTATTATATTCGATTCGAAAATATTTATTTTTTTGGCACAAAAACCCAGGCATTAAACAATGCCTGGCACAAAAACCCAGGCATTGAACAATGTCTGTGTCTTTTACTTTATCAACAAAACTAGACTTTTTCGACAATAAAGTATATTTTGATTTTAATTTGATTTGATGAATCAGAAGGTACATAAAAATCTACTTCATTGCTTCGTTCTATATTTTATTAGATATTCAATCAATAATTTTGGAAGTTCGAAAAACTAGATAGATTACTGCTGATACATTCGAAATTTAGCAGTTATCTAGTTTTAGGAGAGACGAGTGGAGAGTTCCTCAAGACAGTCGCATAATGGAGATCAGTGGATGGGGTATAATGAGGATACACCTGATCCCACATTTTACTGGTCTAATCTCTCCAGGTTCAAGATTGTTGTATTCTTGTTTTGTTGATGATACATTTCGTGATTATTTCTGAATGTCTCTGTTTCATTATATCACTGAACTTCTCGCAGCCCTAGTTACAAAAAAAAATTAATTAGTTAATGATCCCTTGAAAACGCGCCAATAATAAGTATATAGAGAAAAACATTTCTGAATTTAAATTCACTGCACGATCTTTTTTCCTTGTATCGATATATTTGCAAAACACTGAACAATTCCATAACTTCCCGGATACATCGAACCACATGTCCAACAAAATACCGAACGCCATAAAAACAAACCCACTAAATCATTTTCCAAGACCGTCTGTGTTTCCGCAAACATTGAATCATCCCGGGGAGGAGTTTCCTCTGGACCGATGCCATTCGTTTTAATTACCACACGGGAAACAGAGAAATCAGTGGTTTTCCTCGGCTCTGTAAAAATTTGACCCTCGGTCGATCCATCATTGTACTTTTCCCCATATTTTCCTATCTGTACCTTCTCGATTGTGAAATGTTGTAGAACAGCGTTCGTTGATCTGGTCGCTTTGCGGCCTTATGCTTTTCCGTCAATGCTTTTCACTTGGTTCGATTATTCTTTTTGTTGGCTTCAATCAAAATTCCTTCATTTTCATCTGGTACACATTCATCTGTAAAACATAATTAGTGTACAGGAAGGCTACTTTTTCAACGCACACCATCAGCATCTCTTTAGTGGTGGGTAAGAGAATGCAGAGTGTTCAGATTTGCTCTTATATAAATGATATCAAAGGCGGACACAATTGACAAACATTTACAAAAATCTTGGAAAAATTAGTAAACAGTGTCCGCAGTGAGTATTCTCAACTTCACATGGAAATATTCAGCGGAAACCCAAGAAAACTCGAATAACAAATTCAATCTGTGAAGATATTGAACAAACTCGGTTAGTGTTTTTGTGTAGCTGCCTTACGAACCTGTACCAATAACATTAAAATCGAATTATTTACCAAACATTGGCATGCCGCTGGAGTTTTGGCAAATGCTAAAATACCCATGTTATTGAAGGATATTAAACAAAGTAATAACTAAATAAAAGTTGAAACGCCAATGAAATAAAATGGCAGAATTGGAAACAAAAGTTCATGAGCTGAGTAAAAAAAACATAATTTCCGAAAGAAATTTGAAAACAGCAAACACAAAGCAAACTAAGGGAAAAAATTGTATCTATGGAATACCCGACGACAAGAACCCAGTGAGATTTTTCTCGAAAATAGTTCGTGTAAAACTAAATATCCAAATAGATGAAGAACACGTTGCAGATAACTACAGACTTGGGTCAAAGTGTGACGAGAGAGTAATCATTGAGTTCTTCAGAAACAATAAAAAACGGAAGATCTTCCAGAACGCAGTGAAATTCAAGGGGTCTGGAACAAGAATTACCAACGACCAAACTGAGGAAGAGAGAGAAATACAAAAAACTACAAACACTTAAAGTGGGCCAGAGCAAACCACCAACAGTCAAAAATTGTTGAAAACCGCTTGATAGTAAATGGAGAAACTTTCAGCTACAATCAACTGAAAGAAAAGGAATAAAAAATCACCGAAGGAGACGCGTTTGAGAAAACGACAAAATAACAGTGAACCTTTTACACCGACTGTGGAACAAACAGAAACAGAGTGGAAAACAAAAATAGGTCAGGAAAAAAGAATTACTTTCAAATCCATTCAGTTTCAGAAACCCCAAAAAGTGACTCTGAAATCCAAAAAAACAATTTTATGAAAAACAATTTTGTAAGAAAACTTGCATTTGAAAACAGGTATTTTATGAAGATTTGAACCTTCCATTCAATCCTCTTCACTGTTTTCAATAATTTTTATTAGTTTTACGAAAAGAACATCTACAGTAATTATGGTTCCATTTGTAATAGAGTATAAAAATGAACCCGTTCAAGCACAGAGGTTACAGACTTCAATATAAGTACATTCGATGATAGTTCTCAGCGACTTTAAAATTTTCCACACCAATATAAGAAGTATTGCCAAAAACATAGATGAACATTTTATTAATTTGAATCAATTGAAAAGCAATTTTGACATAATCGTATTGATGGAAACTTTCAAATTTCAAACTTTCAAAGATTAGTTTCGTATTTTCGCATTTATGACGATGTATCTCTGTAGTTGTTCATAAAATATTTTTTTACTGCGAACTGGTTCATTTTGGGCAAAAAACCCAAGAGACACTTCTTTGTTTAGAATGAAACATGCTATCGGAAATGAATTTTTAAATGGTACACAAATAATAAGTTACATTGGAAATTAATTTTAGGGGTTGCGTTTTCCACCCCTTACAACCATGGGGTGAACCAAATAAATTACTGGCTAAGTGTCTTTTTGGTAATACAAAACGTCAGGTTGATTTCATCATTGTAACTTTTTCAGTGCTTGTGAAAAAAATGGTTATACAAATTTTATGTACCCCCTTTAAGGGGCTGTAGCTTAACAAGGGATGCTCCAATGAAATTTCTTTATATGAAAGATCCTATCTTTTTTTGATGAGGAATCACCTCCTTAAATGTTTTGCACTTATTTAGTTACACCCTGTACAACACTACGAAACATGTTTACATAATAAATATGCATATACATAGTACACAAGATATTGACTAATATAAAAATACAGATTCACATTGAATAAAAGTTCAGGTCACAATTATCAATTTAAAGAGTATAGACACTTCTAAACCAGGTATCCTTTGCGTACGTTCATGTTTCAAGCTTTTGATGGAGGAAGGTAAGTTGTTGAAAATCTTTGCGCCGATTCGAGTTGGAGCTTTATAGGAAATATTACGTTTAGAGAGTGGTAATCGTAAATCATCCTTAAGACGTGTGTTGTAGT
>WOGO01008558.1:0-10594 GCA_015342085.1 Leptinotarsa defecta
TGTATTTGATCTTAGGGGGCCGCTATCGATCGCGGGGTCCTGGGCATTTGCCCAAAGTGCCCAAAAATAGCGGAACATGTCCAAGGTTATATCATTTAAACTTCATTTTGGTATACAGTGAGTCTTCTTGACTTTATCCCTTTATCTCTATACACAGAGCCACCTTCTATTTTTTTTATAGGAGAAGGGGTCAATACTTTGAAAGTTATTTCTATTCTCTGTTGTTCACAAACTTAATTCTGCTTTGTACTTTCATTATTCAGATGCTTCAGTTTTGTTTTGCAGTTTCCACATGTTCTGTTCTACAAAATATTTAAATTGTATTTAAGTTCAATGGTCCAACAAAGATGAATAAAACTAAAGAAAAATAGGTTAGTTTCATGTCCATTTTGTTTCAGTGTGGCGACGTAGATTTTGTTCTTCAGAACAATATCTTTTGTTCATGTTGTGTTCAGTGGTTAATGGCGGCTAGATGTTTAATAGTTCAATCGAAAGCTCTTCACATATATATTTCTAGGAGTTTCTGGGAATTATTCATTCAAAATTATATAACAACAAAACACTGGAAATTAAAAATGAACTCTATTATAGTGGCATTTCCTCCAGTTGAGCTAATCGAATGAAGTAGGCGTTATATCTGAAAAAGTATGGTTGGCAACACTGTACCCGCATGAAAGTTTCCACCTCTCTGCGCACTGACGTTTCTCGCAACCCCAACATGTTTTGAACATAACGAGCTATATTCGCGCTTTTCACAACATTTCGCAACCTGTGCCAACCCTTCTTCCCGCAATGTCGAAACGAGAACGCGAATACAAACGAAAAAGACAAGAAGAACAAGAAGCTGCCGCACACGTTTTCCAAGATTTCATCGAAACCTTCCAGAATCCCACGTCTGCTATCGGAAATAAAACTTTCGTGCGTTCGGGCGTGTTATATTCCGAAAAAAATGACGAGAATGTGGGGCAAATTTACCAGCCCAAACCGGTGATCAAGCAAGAAAAGGTTGACATAAGCACTAGCGCTATTGAATGCGCAAAAATTCTCAAAGACAACGTACCCGAAAAGACGAAGAAGCAGGAGAAACCCAAGTCGAATTTGGAACTTTTAAAAGAGGAATTGAAATTGAGACACAGCGATTGCGCCGAAAAAGGAAGGCTGAAGGAGGAGTACGACTTACCATCCCCGGCGTTGAGTTATTTTGAAGGTGAGTCAGATTGGCACCAGAGCTGAACTCAGGAAATTTGTTGTCTCTCAAAAAATAGTATGGTGATTATTCGTTTGAACGGCTTGTCGGACCTACGTATTTCCGACCGCTTATAATGAATTTGAAATCATAATTTGTCACTCCGGTCTACTTTCGAAGATCCAATTTCTGTTAACTTATAGTTACTAAACTGTTTCTTAGGAGTAGTAAACTTTACTGACAGTAAATACTTACTGTGTGGTTCGCGTTCATTTTTTAATTGCAGTACATTATGTGGTATGAAGCTGGCGAATTAAAATATAGCGGTAATGAATATAGTGTCAAGTGGAGCAGATACATTTTTTAGAAAATCGAACGTTTTGTTTAAAAAAATTATAATGGCAAGTGAATAAAAATCAACAGCAAGCGATGGTGGAGAAAAGGTATCATTTTATGAAGTCATATTAGCAAAAGTGAGTTTCAGAAACAATCAATGTTTCGACTTGTGAGTGGCTATATTTCCAAAAGTAGACCGGAGCGCCAAGTTTCGACTCCAGATTAGTGATCAGCGAACAAAAATATATGGGTGTTATGAAAATTTTTTCAAAAACAGGCAAGTCATCAAAACGAATATTCACCCCAAAAAACAACCTCAGAAACTTTGTTACTCCTTAAAAAATTGCATTACTACAGGTCGATATTCATAAGGTAATTTTTATCATGATTCTACCTCCATGTACTACAGCTTTTTTGTTCAAAACAGGTGGCGATCCAAATTCTACGAACCTTTTTGTTGCGAACTTGCGTTCTAATGTCACCGAGAATCATTTGATGGTGGAATTCGGCGCATTCGGTCCTTTGGCAAGCGTCAAGATAATGTGGCCGAGAGGCGATGAGAAAGTCAGGAATTCCAACTGCGGATTCGTCGCATTTATGAGCAGGAAGGATGCCGAAAGGGCATTGAAGGTAGAAATAATGTAGTTTGTGCATTATCGGAAACAAAACAGGACGATTGCGGTAATAATCCAAGTCAAGATGTTTTCGATTCGTTTTTGTTTTGTCAAAAGCTCTCTCTCTTATTTCTATGGCCGTTGCTTCTTATTCGAGTGCATTTGGCCAGGCTCCTCCTGTTCATAGTGAACAGAAGCTTCGTCCGGGGGCGCAGCTGTATTGCTCAAGGCAATGTTGCCACCCTAAGTTTTTTCATTCACTTCTTTTTAACAAAAACTTTTCATGTTTTGTTCCGTCAACATCCAGTCTGGTTACTAGCGTAGGGGTCCACCAGTCCTCTCATATTTCATTTCAATATTTATTCAAACATAACTTTATTTTAGATTACACTTTATTTTAAACTGATACCTTTCAGACTTCACTCCGATCACGACATCCACGTGCCATCTTTGTGGACGGTCGTTATCAGCACAACCGTTCTCTGTCGCGATCGGAGAGGAAGGTCAAAAGCTCTCGATACAATTAAGGAGATCAACCCAATTTCGTACACTTGTTGATAAATAATGCAAAATGCGAATTCTGCAACACTGTTTGCGTCCACCAGCTTACAGTGGTCAAAGCTGCTCTTTAAGGCTCTAGCATGCTCATCGTTTTTTGTTGGAAGTTGCAAAATTTTATACTCATATGTTTCATTTTCAAGCTGATAGTTCAATATCTACCAGTCAGCTGTCATTTTCTTTCTGTAATGAAATATCACTACTCAAAATTTATTTTGTGTTTTCCTCATGGTAAAGAATATATACTGAATGAATACCGTTTTACGGGGTCTGAATAAAATAACAGGAAAAATGACTAGGCATGTCTTTCTTAGAGTAACAGCTATCAGCCTTTCTACATCAGCCGAAAATTTGTCAAATTGAGAGAAAGTCATACGAAAATAGTTGTAGTTGAACTTATTGTTTAGTCAACAGGGTCTAAACATAAACTTTTATATTCATTCTAATAATTGACCTGAGACTAAATTTGACCGAATCTTGTTGGTTGAAGTTTAGTGAGTGCGCTTCATTTTGAACTTACATTATTTCACAGTATATAATTGTTTGGAAATAGATTTCATGTTTTCAAGCGAAGATGTCGAGAAATACAAGTAACCTATCAACTCTCAATTATTACTTTGGACAACCCCTTGTGCCACTGATAAAAATGAAGGAATGACTCTTTAAGGATTTTAAGGTTATCCGCCTAAACATCCCAGATAAATTAGAATAGGAACAGACAATTCAAAACAACTATCCTTCAAATATGTTTAGATTTTGTCGAAAAATCTCTCATGATTACAGATATTATTGTCGTCGACACTCGCTGAGTTGAGAAAATGTTCTTGTTTTTTCGCATTCTCTAGAAACTGTTTTGCTTACTGATAATGCAACCTAACATTTTCGACTTAACCTAACCTAAATTATCCTCAACAGGCTAACAAAAACCGCGAAGACATGAGAGTAGGCTGGGGCAAGTCAGTTGAAATTCCCGCTCACCCGATCTACATCCCCAACGAGCTTCTCAAACACTTCCTTCCGCCTCCCCAGACCGGCCTACCTTTCAATGCCCAGCCACCTACCGACTTCAAACACCCTCGAAACGAAGAAGAATACGAGGCCTTTCTTCCCTTCTGCTCGATCAAAGTCACTATACCGCTCAACAAGAAGGTACTCTCGCTCGTACACCGTATGGTAGAGTTCGTCGTCAGAGAAGGACCCATGTTCGAAGCTTTCATCATGAATAGGGAGCTGAAGAACCCGGACTACAACTTCCTTTTCGACTGTCAGTCGCCCGTCCACGTCTACTACCGCTGGAAAGTGTTCTCGATCTTGAACGGAGACTGCCAGAAGAGCTGGTCGATGAAGAAGTTCCGTATGTTCGAAGGCGGCTCCGTGTGGATCCCTCCGACGGCTATAAACTTCGCGGATGGCATGCCGGAGGAACTGATCCGAAAGGAAGATTTCCAGGCAGAGACAAGACTTTCAGAGACCCAGTGCGGCCGCCTCATAGACCTGATTCGAAACTTATCGATGCAGCGGTCCAAAATCGCCGAAGCCATGCTCTTCTGCATGAACCACAAGAGCGCGATTGACGACGCTCTCGAAGTAATCTTCGAGTCGCTTACTGACCTTAAAACAAACCCCTTGAAGAAGATTGCAAGGCTGTACCTGCTTTCCGATATCATGCACAACTGCAAGTCGAAGAGAATGAAGCTCAAGGTCGACGAAAACGGCGACGAGGAGTTACTCAACTTATTCAAGGCTTTGCGTGAAACTCACGAAAGCATGAAGTACTCCGCGGACAGGAACAACTTCAAAACACGAATTATGCGCGTGCTCCGCCACTGGGATACGTATAAGCTCGTTTCCGAGGATACCTTGAAAAAGATCGAAACTTCGTTTCCGACCAGCAGGAGCGATATCTTTGACGACGACAATTCAAGCATCGACGAGCCTCTAGACGGGGCTAATTTGCTCAAGAGGTCTTTGGTGGGCGAGATGGGACCGGAAGTGGTGACCCTGGACGATCCCAACTGGAATAGGGACCAGAAGACGCAGGAGAAGAATATAATGGAGTACTTCGTGCCGTCTAAATGGGATACGGTCGATCCCGAGGAGGTGGAGGCTCAGGCGATGTCAACGGAGAAATTGTACTATATGGAGCTGGAGAGCAAGCTGAAGAAGAGCCGGGAAGACGAGAAGAAGAGAAAGAAAAAGAAGAAAAAGTCACGTTCCTGAATGGATGAATGGATATTTGTTGGTCTTTGCATATTTACTTTTAGTTTCGTTGATGTTTCACTTCATTAATGTTTCTATTTATATCGAATTATGCATTAAACTTGTAAGTTCAACCTCGACGTAATTTAGTTGTTCAAATTCTCCTTCGAGCATTAAACGTTATCAGATATTTTTGTACAATCCCAAATGCTCTTTTATAAACCTCAGTGGCAAAGCTCAGGCTAGCCCGTTTTTGGAATATTGAAGAAAACACTGTTCCCACGCCAGAACAAAAATACTGTTCCCACGCCAGAACAAAAAAACTGTGTCATGACGCGCGTTTCGCTAACCAAGTTAACATCATCAGAAGATGATAGTTTGTAGGTTTTTGCAATTTTGTTTGAAAACGATTAAAACCGTCAATCTGCTTTCAAATTGGATAATAGAAATAACACAAAAACAAATCAGTATGACGAAGAGGTAAATGTGAACTGAACATAGGTATCGATTTTTCTAAATGCGTCATTTAACAAAAATAGTAAAAAACTATATTTGTCAAGGATTGTTTAAGTTTGGAATACTGTCGCAATAATGCAAAAACACCCTTTCAAATGGCTTTTTGCGTTAGTGACAAGTGTTTATGTTATTTTTAGTCTATTCGAAGCACAAACTAACATAACAGTTGAGTGCCACTTTATTTGAAAGATCTTTCAATTTAGTATCCAATCCTGTAACATTTTTGACTCCACGATGTTATTTTATTCAATTCCAAGATAGAAGGTCAACCACTATTTGAAGTGTTCAAACTGAAAACTATTGAATAATGCCAATGAAAATAACCGAAATAAAAAATCACGGTGGAAAATTATTGTTCAAGTACACAATATGGTTCTGAATTTCATCACTTGGTACTGCCAAAGTTGTTGATGTTTATATCAAAATTACTCTGAAATAGTGACTGCTCAGCTCAGTTTTATTATTTTTTGTTTTTGCTCTATTTGAACTCCTGTTATTATTTCGTTTATTATCTTCTGTTTAATAAAAATTGGTTCATATACTTCAAGAGCTGATTGAAATAGTTGTTTATTTCTACGGACATGGAAAATCTGCAAGGGCCCCTGCTCGCGATTTCAAATGGTGAGCAGGGGCCCTTGTATTGTATTGGAATTGTTATATAAATTCGTGGAACAATAATAAAATAGACGGCAAGACCGTTCAGGAATAGTCAACGACGAAGGCATTAATGTTGCAGATTCAGCCCACGTTGCCTTGATAGAAATTACGCAGTCTGTGACTAAGTTGAACCAAGCATCAGGAGTGAGTCGTACAAAATTTTCAGAATTATTCACACCCTTACAAAATGAAAATCCCATCCCCAATATGGCACGCCAAATTCAGACCCAATATCCTCAAAAACCAAATGATTGGGCAAAACTTTTAGGTAACCATATCGTAGGGTCTTTTTTTCAAGTAAACCTAAATGGCGAAGAATATTTCGATTTGCTGAATAATCAAAATATTTCAAACGGTAACAACATCCATTTGGATTCCCTATTGCGAATGGGGGTGGTTTTTCCACAAGATGAGGACCCTCAATAAATCTTTACGGGTTGATGGATCGAAAGACAAGGTTCTACAGAATGGCAACATAATTTTCCCGATTTGACTCTATTGCACTTTTTTCTACAAGGTTGTTTGAAATCAAAAGTCTGCAAGATTCAGCCAAGTACTATAGTTAACTTACGGAAAGAAATTATCAAGTACTGTAGACCACTGATACATGATATTCTCCAGAATATAAGGGATGAAGCAGATCGTTCATAATATTGTACCTATACAAGTTAATAATCGTTAGAAATAGATAAATCGTAACTACAGTTGATATTCAGCTGTCAGGTGTGCCCTCCTGTTACAGCCAAGAACAAAAATTATCGAAATGGTTATGGAAAATATGTTATTATTAGATACTGAGAAGGTGAAAGACCCCTCACGAGCTATAACTTTTCCTACTTTCCGGTGGATAATCTCAACAAACCCATACTAAGCTGTTCACTGGCTTGTATCAAATATATTGTTACGTTTTCCTACGGGTTCGCCAATAATTGACTACACTGTACATTTAAACTCAATTTCATTTCACTACCACACTGACAATACAACACAGCTACTTCAACTGAAACTTTAGACTAATACTCAAATGTCTATCGCCTTATTAGATCACTTCGTCACGCACTGTCAACTAGACTTCCTCGGCATGCGTGTTGGTCGTGTTTATGTATGGTGATCGAAGTCTCTCGAAGCTGAGAGGAAAGTCGCTAGAAGTCTGTCGAAGCGACGCGACTACTAGAACAATCGTGAAGCGTAAGTCGAGTTGAGCGCAATCATGGCCAAGTCACAA
This sequence comes from Leptinotarsa defecta, assembly GCA_015342085.1. Classification (NCBI taxonomy): domain Eukaryota; kingdom Metazoa; phylum Arthropoda; class Insecta; order Coleoptera; family Chrysomelidae; genus Leptinotarsa; species Leptinotarsa defecta. The sequence goes on from WOGO01008558.1 coordinate 7,292, forward strand.
TCGATTTGCAATGACCAGCGGCGGCCGGCGTTATTTTTTTGGGGTTTAATTTGAAACAATATTGCTGTAATCAATCTAGATATGCGTGATCAACAAAAATTGAGGCATATCCCCATGTGAGTCTTAAGAGTTTGACCAATCGTCAGTTCTAGAACTAGGAACAGTCCACCCCTTCATAAACAATTCTGAATTCTCAACTACCTTTCCCCTCATCGTGCAAGGGGTGCTCGTTGGAAACTATCTCCAAATCTTGATTAAATGGTGACGATCGCTTAACTTGAATCTTTTTATGTGTAGCTATTGCCTTCGAACTAGAGGAAAGTTCATTTCTGCTGCTCCAGCTGATTCTAGCTTCGGCAGCGAGCTTCTGACTAGCTTATGGTTTTGTTGCAGTTGTGCTTGATCAGTAAATTTAAAATTAAAGTTGAAAAATCAATAAAGGCTGCATTTATTTCTTTTCAGGTTTTTGTGCGGAAAAATTCGTGAAACAACTTTTAACAGAAGGCTCTAATATTACCTGTGATGGAACATCTGAATCTTTTAATGGAAATAAAGACCTACCTCCTTACTATGATGAGATAATGTTCAAAAAGTAAGTTGTGACAAATTCTGAAGCTTTTCTAAAAGTTTGAATATTCAATACAGAATGGCGTTGAGAACAGTTCGAAATCATATCAGTTCAATTTCTGTATGTAGCTCTGTGTTTTTGCATCATTGACTAGACTTTTTAGATTCGCTCGAAAAAGAAATTGAAATTATTTATGTCTCTCTAGTTTCTGCAATGAAATCGATTATGTCTACATGAACATAGGCAGTGTCTTTATAACAGGTTAACACATTTGGGAGGAAAATTCAAAATACTAACAAGCAGAAACTAGTAAAACCACTAAATTAATAACACTAAAGAAAATAGCACCTTGAAAGATGGATTTGAAGTACTTCATGCTTTTTTCGGTAACTCAGGTGGCAGTGCTATCTCTTTTTCTGTCTAATGATAGGCCAATCAATAGTGAAATTATGGCAATCTCTGAATTCGTCTACTGAACGCAATTATTTCTTCTACTATTTTTCAGAGGCCAGGAATTTTTTTACAAACACATCTTCGGTTTATTCTTGAGCAAATTCCTGGGCTTGCTAGCACTGTTGTCGCTACCATCACTCCGAATACTGATGATGACGAGAAAGTCGAGCACACCAATGACGGCTTACAAGAGATACATGGGCACCATTTTCCACATGTGCGTTTGGTATGATTCGGACTTCCAGCCAGGATCAAAGTAAGTACAGGTTACATTTACATCCACCTTTTCATTTGTATAATTATATCGTAGTTGAATGTTCGGTTAAAAAAATGTGAAACTGCTCTCTTTGAATGTTTCCGTTGTACGACCTTATTTTCTTCAGGTTTCCTCCCAATGAAATGTCCAGTAAGTAACCCCGTAGTTGTTCTGGTAGTTTTCTCCGCGCACAGATTTCAGCTCCCGTCCCTGTTCGGTTTTCGACCCGTCTGTATACCAGGTGTTTCAGCTGAGCATGTTCTCTGGACAACTGTTCGTCCTCCACTCTTCGCAAGTTATAACAACCGCAAGGTTTGTGCCTAACATGTATTTTGATGTCATGTGGTCCGAAAACATATTCTATTTTGATCGATCCCTTGTAGCTTGGTAAACTCTTGCTCCTCAAGTATTAAAAGATGAAAAGGAATATTTTCAATGTAGCTCTTTCATCTTTGCCCACCAGATGCATATGTTATTATGAGTATTACCAAATTGATATAAAGCAAAATAATCATATCTGATTTCAGCTTTTCGTAAGTACGTTCAGCCAGAATCGCCGATACCTCCGCTTTTCTTTTCTTTTTTTTAAAATGTTTCTCCAATTCCGTGCAGCATATTTACTAGACTTTTGAGAGCAGTAAGAAATTCCAAGGTATCTAATTTAGACTATGCAGCAGATAGTGCAATAAAAAAATGTCGTGACAAAATGCCAGAGATAATATAATTGTATTGTAATTCAATATTTTGTCTTTTCCAAGTAGGGTGCTTTCGAAAATTGAATTGAAAATATCTAGTACTATTATTATCGTTGAAATACCATTACTATATACTGTATAAAAATCAGTTAATTTTTTATATTCGGTACCTTCCACTTACTGTCTTCAATGAAAACGATATTTGTTGTGGATAAGTTCAAGTTTATACATGTACTGGCTTGAAAAGAAAGTAAAATACTAATAACTGAATCTATCATTGTGCTGTGTTCATTCCATGAACAAACAAATAAAATTTTTATGGATATTAATGTCGAAGTACCTAACAATTTTTTTGCATTGCGATTTACGACTTTTATTGAGAAATCCTTGGCAGTTTGCGATGTTAACAATCTTGATTCCATCAATAAGAATGTCTCAATGTCATATTTAAATAATGTTTAAGGAACAAGTTATGGAAAGATAATGCAAAATGTGACATAACCTTCGCTTAGAAACAGAATTGAAAGCAAATATAAGTTTTTGAAGGAATCTCAAGTCGATAGTTCTGGTGTCGTAAAATATTTATTTAAAATTATTAAAATAGGTTTTTTCTAATTCATTCATTCATTCAATGGGTTGGATTGAAAATATAATGTCATTCTTGAGATATATAGTCAGCTAATTATTTCCAAATGTTTCACGTAGCATTTCATTTCTTTTAATATTCATGTTGTTCTGGCCAAACCACAGGTTGGCACGTTTTTTTTACCTTATTTACATTCTTCCAATGACATCCTTTAAATATAATAGATTGCACGTTCTCTGTCTCTGAAATTCGCGATAGAAGTTATTATTGAGTTATTTCTAATTATGATTCTGACAAATTTTCATTTGAAATGCGGTCAGCAATTTAATGTACTGTCGTCCGGGTTGAACCGGGATGAAAATTATAGACGTCTATAATTTTTAACTGTTCGACGATTCGGCTTCTGCTTTGAAGCCATTTTCAAGGACCACTTGAAACTGAAATTATATATAGTTATATTATCATTCACCACAAGTGCCAATCGAAAATTATGTGGACTCACAACACAGTAACACTGACAAACCCTAGAAAAATCAGATCTCATTAAGTGCCAAGCACCTTACGTTAGGACGTCTAGGCACTTCTCAACTCCAGAAACTATTTTGTTCAATAAGTGGTTTGGACGTTTCTTCACTCCGGGATTTGATGGCACAAAATTAACTTAGACAAGGAAAGATATATGGACTCGTAACAACCAACAGCATGCTGAGGCAAATCTGCACCAAACGCTAAACACCAGTGGCGT
>WOGO01008559.1:0-10594 GCA_015342085.1 Leptinotarsa defecta
TTTCCGGGAACGTTTCTCCAAATGAATTCAGCGATTCAAATCTAACGTGAATCGCTACTTTCGCCTTAAGGATTTTTCTGTAGTGTTTGTGTTTTATTCAAAATTATATTAAGAGCATTTCGAATGATGAACATTATTTTTCAGTGATGATCAGAGACTCACCCAGGATTTTGTTTCAATTTATTTGAATTAGACTAATGAGATTTTCATTGATTTTCTAAGTTTTCACTACAGATAGAGAATATCATTTATGAATAGATTCTCAGACTTCGCAGAGGTAAAAAACACTTCAACAGATGTGTAGATAATACTCTTTTTGTTTTTTGTTTCTTCAATACAGAAAAATTGTTAAAAAAAAAATAAAAAATACTTGCCAGAATTAGGTACATATTTTTGAAACGTGATTGTTATGCATATCTTCTGAATACGTAAAATATAATAAAACAGTACTGATAATGTATTGAACTTCTGAAGTATTTTCAACTTAAATCCTAGATAGTAACTTGAAATTTCTCAAGTAGAAATTTTTATATCAATACTCTTTTATATTTTACATTGTTAAGTGTTTTTGCTAATCAAATAATATATTTTCCTTTATAACCTTTCACTATACAAATTCGAAAGAAATAGTGATTAATGTTAATTCATTATTTCTCAAACGGTGTACTTCACTTAGCAGCAGGCAAAGATTTACCTCATTGCTCGATACTACTCATATACGTGTTCTAAAAAAAGTGATATTCGAATGAAGAAAAGATACTCAAAAAAAATTATAAAACTTGTTCTAAACAGTGACGTTCCACTTAACTGAAGTGAAGAACTAAAATTTCAGATTCTGAAATGGGATGACTAGTCATTAGTAATCTCCAAAAATTATAATTCTAACGTGTACTGTGTACGTAATGTTCGCGAGAGGATGGCTCGACGAGGACAGTAGCCTCCAATATCTCCAGATCTCGCATCGTTGGATATTCGCTTGCAGATCCATTTGAAACTGGAATATACTGGAGTTGTGAAATCGAATGAATTCAATTTCCTTCGGTGTGAAGTTATTACATAAGTAATATAAGATATATAATTTTCTTCATTCTGTTCAAATACATCGATTGATTAGATAAAAGTATCACAAAATTCTGAAAATCTCGGTGGTTCTGCAGCTTGATGGCAACCTCCTTTAGTATATCTCTGCCGATGTAATCTTGTATACATCTGCAAATAACTATTTCTCTAACGCACATTTCAAAAAAACAAATCATTTGTTTCGAATTGATTTCTATATAAATAAAAGCAGTAATTTACAGCCAAATAAATGTATATGAACCAATTCAAGATGTGAAAAGATGATATTACTTTTAGGCTTCCTCTAATTGTATTTTTGATTAACTTTTTTCTCTTTGACAAAAACATACCAGTATTAGAAAATATATTTTATTAAAAACTTCATGAAATAATGAATTCATGGAATAGAAACATATACATTTGGATAATTTGCGGTATTTACAACAATAATAGAAGAACATACATTTCTCGTGTAAGCTGATCTTGAGGAACTTAACCTAGATATAATTTAATAAAAAACAATCTTAAAAGTAAAAAAAAAAACAACAAAACATCAGTCTTCATTCATCCAGATTTGAAGGGTGGACAACGGTTCAAACGGTAACTTGTGTGGCAGTGGATGTTATTTTGTTTTAGGTGGATCATCATCTGAAAGCAACAAAGATAAAATTAGACCATTTCCATAATCAATAAAAAAGTTATAAGAGATTGTAACGACCGTGATCGGAGTTACCTTGCATCGAGCGAAAACTTAAAAAAACATCCTTGTTTTATGGATTTGGATGCAAGGTCACCTAAACCCCAAGATGCAGTGATACATTCTATAGGCAGCTAATAGAAAATATCGGTCAAAAAAATTGCAAATTATATGGATGTATTCTTACACAGCCTTCAGCTTTAGAACGGTGGCCTTGGAAAAATGCAATACGGAAATACTTGTTTTACTAACGCGTCGTCTAGTCTCGCACAAGAATGAATGTCCTAAGAAAACTACTATGTTAAACTATCAAGATCGTAAATAATACGGCTGACGTTTTATTTTCTCACCGATGTCCAAGACAAAATACACACTGGAACTGAAACAACATTAGCGTCTAGCCAACTTTTCAGCTATTTAAAAAAAAAACAAAAACTGGATTAGCTCACCGTAGCAGAGGTGATAACGAAAGGTCACTACACTCAAAAGTATAGATCAACAAACTTCCCTAAATAAAAAAACAAATGAAGCGTTTTGGCCACGTTATATAAAACTTTAAACGCCGTCAAGGTTATTGCACCCACGAAAAAAGGTATGACTCTTTATTTGTAGGTTAAACCGAGTTGGATTAGGTCGGTAGATTAAAGTGAGGAATAATTGCTTCTACTTGAAATTCCCACTCTCCCACAGTGATGTTCGCCGAGAGGTGTCAATGATCTCAGGTCAATCAGCTGGTGGGTATTATTTCGGTAACTATGTGATCTGCATTGTAAATTCTTCAGGAACAAAGACGAATGCATTGGCGATAAAATTAAAATTAATGCACGTAAGCTATAAAGATTTTGGGAATGAGGAAGTGTCTTTGTGAATCGCTTATTTCAGTAGGCGTTGGTGATAATAATCTCATAGTGAATTATAATCAAATTACTATTGAATCTCACTTAGAAATTGTATGTTTGGTTAATACAATTTGAAATTTACCACGAGCAAATAATGCTTTGAATTTTCAAGTTTTTGACTTTGCTTCTTGCACTGATGAATTTGAATATATTTTTTATATCTGCCGGAAAATTGAAAAAAAGTGTGAGCATTTGTTATTGAAAATTTCGAACTGAATTTTCGTAGGAATTAATCTCGAACTGATTTAATGTGCAGTGAGTAACACTTATAGAAATGTGGAGGACGGACAAAGTGGGCGAATATATTACGAAACTTCGGTCAATAACCGAACATGCGGAAGTCTTACCGGAGTCTTTTACGGCGGCAGCTTGAAGTTTCTTGACGCCCTCCATCGTCTTGGAAGGGCCACATTGCTCAACATTTCAGTAAAGTCCTGTAGGGTCCAACCCTTTTCCTTTTGGCATCACCATATTCAACTTTAACTTCATTTTCTACAATAAGTCTCGAAAAAACTTCACACACTACTCAGTACTGCCCGGTGGGGTCTAGTTCTCTATTCATCTTGAAGTATTTATCGAACTGTCACAATGATGTTAGTTTTTCAATCTCAATATAGCCCAGTGGGGTCCAGACCTTCGTACATGCTGCTAAGACTGAGATGAAATTGGCACTTCACACTGCGAACGAGCGACGGCTAGAGTGAGTTGTTCAGGATCGGAGGCCGTCTTAAATGTGGTGGGTCGGTGAGCCGAGGATTTCGGAGTGGGGGTGGCTGCTCGTCGGGACGCTAATCCAACCCTGACCCAGTCACATTGCCTTGCCACTGAACCCTTTGGCGAGCGTTAATTTGCTTGGACGGCTATCGCGTTTAGTGTGTAGGTAATCAGAGCGGATTTGAATGTGTACAGAGACGGGGATATATTCATAATGTATAGGGTGTGTTTAACTGAGGAGCTCGTGCATAAACTGAAAATTGCAATTTTTGTTTTCATTTTTCAATCGTTGGGACCAATTTCAAAACGATTATCAAGGGAGAGAGGCGTTCTGTCAAAGGAATTGCTGCTCGTTTTAAACACTGTGATATCTACATAGTAAATGTTTATTTTTTAGTGTGACCGTTGAGATTCATTTCAGTTGCAAAACTTGTTCTTGATACTTCGTAAACGACACTAGAGGAAATCAAGAAATGTTTTCATAAGGTACTTATTATTCATTATAATTTTAATAACTCTATTTGAAGTGGGATAGTTTTCAGAAGATTCGCAGTCATGAACTATTGCGTGGTGATTTACAATGTATGGACCACTTAATAGTATTCTACTGATGTATTTGAATCTTTGAGTACTAATAAACCTTTTGCTATTCCGCAATATACGCAAGGAAGAATAAATATATTCCTATTTATAAGGAATTCCTTACTAAAAATATACTGAATAATATGGGATTTTAATGAATAGAAATTACTATAATGATTGAATGGGGTGAAAAACTATGATGTTTTATTACCTATCTGATTTTTTGAAATATTTTGAAAATCAAAATTATCTATAAAGAAAATTTTTGGGAAAGAAATATTTTAAAAATGAAAAAACTGCCAAATATAGGAAGAAAGCAATTATTTATGTGTAGATAAAACAAAGAAGTAACATTCAGATATAAACTGGAAGAAAAAACCCTCTCGAAACAACAACTTCTATATAAAAATGGAATTACATGAAATAAAAAGTACTTTCAAAACATTGAATTTAACATATTGGTGCTGAAGAGGCAATGAGGCAAGTGTCTTATTTCGCCATTGAGGATGACAGTGTTCCGTGTACGTCTTTCATATACTAGATCATGTAGAAATCCTGTGAGTGATATCTGATTCAATTCCATAACAAATGTTTAGAGTACAATATGAATAGAAAAAAGTATTTTCATATAATTCAATGTTCATATAAATGTAGTTGTTTCGAAAGTATGTTTTCTTTCGTATAATTCAATGTTTATTTTGAGAGGGATTTTTCTTCCGGTTTGTTTCTGATCTTCTTTGCATGATCTACAAATTTATGTAAAAAGTTTATATTGGAATTAATTGCTTTCTTTCTTTCTTTGGAATTTTCTCATATTTTTTGTATAAGGATGTAGAGGTAGAAAGTTCATTACACATCTATATTGAGTACCAAAAATTGTATGATGGTAAACAAAAATCAAGTTCAAATAGCTTTCTTTTCACCAGTGCATGCGCATGAAGAGTGTATAAAGCAAGAAATAGAACGAATTATTAATTGAAACATTCACATATCATGTATCAGTTTGAAATTTTTGAAAAGACTATTTTATAGAAAAAAATCATTTCGAATGTTGACTTCTTCATTATTATACTTAAAAAATATCATTTTCTTTCAATATGAGTATAAAAACCGATGTAATAGTGTAACTGGATTTGTACAAAATTCTAAAAATTACTTCGATCATTAAATTTTTTTTTCAATCTTGTTAGTTGACAGTCACATCCGTTGCTGTACTTTTGCCGATGATACTTTACACATCTACAGGCAAACTATTTTTCCCATTTTTCTGGATACTAGAACATCTTAGAACTGATAATTTTTAAATATTTCCAACACTATTTAACAAAAAACAAAATGATATAGGTACTTTGATTCGTTATCACAAAAGATACTTAGCCATTTTACATCTAAAGCATTATTTTATTACATAATAGCCAAATTTATGTGAAAAAATCAACTTTTGACTGAATGAATATTTAATTCTTTATTTTTGGAGTGTAAATATGCTTGGGCTCATATTTTGTTTTAGTTTGTAGAAAATCAGAGCGAATTTGAATGTGTAAAATGACGGGGATACTGTATAGGGTGTTTTCAACTAACGGGTTTGTGCATGAATTGTTTATGCACATGTATTATTGTTTGAATTGTTTCAAATTATTACTAAAAATGAAATAAGTGACGAATATATCTCCAATGAAGTGTAATCATCATTAGGTCTGTCCGGAGTGAGGGAGTGTTATTCACGAATGACGATATTTTAAAACAATTTGAAGGTTGAAGTGACCTAAAATGTTTCAAATATTATTGTACAAAATTCAGTGTGAATATCAACGAACTACTGAAATAGAATGATTATCGAATATTAGCAAGCAAAAATCAAGTTGATAAATTAATGTTTCCCTTCAATAGTACATGCACATAAACACTGAAACACAGATAATCAATAAAATATACACATTTCATGCAATTTTATAATTATCGGTGATTTTGTTTTAACATGGAAAATATTTTTTTTGTCGATAACATAGTGTGGAATTTATGAAAAATTATTTTGTTTCTAATAATATATGAAAATTAAATGAAGAGAATGTCTTGGAGAAATTGTTTTTCTGCAACACTGTGTTCGACGCGCGTTTCACCAACCAAGTTAGTGAAATATTTAACGAAAATCATGTTTTTGTGGAGAAAATCAGAGGTTATTATCGACCTTTTCTGGGTTTTTCACCATCCACAATCTAGAAAGATATTTCACAAAGAAAATTGTTCTATTTTTCAGTAACTTTTCGTATTCGAAAATTGTGTGTATCAAAAATGTAACGAATCTTACAGTTTTTCGTTGGTTCGTTTTAATTCCAGAACACCTCTGCTGGATGTCAAAGAAGTTTTGAAATGTGAATGTTGTTGATTCACTTCCGAAACATCCAATTTCTTACAAGATCCTTTTTGATATCGATCTATTGCAATTTTGTCACTATCCATTCTTTCTTCAAAACGGATACACAAATACAATCCAACGAATATGCTGAGATCTATACTCTCACATACAAAATCCAACAATACCTACAGAAGAAAGAACAGAAAATCGCATTTATGAGATACCTTGTTCTTGTGAAACTTCAAAACCATTAAAGATGCGTGAGAATGAACTTCGAAATTACATCAGAGATTAGAAATTACCACGATCAAAATTGTCAGATCAGAACATATTTTGAAATCAGACAGTGAACTTCTAGTTGAATGAAACAATACACATTTTTTCCAATTCCGAAGACGGAGATTTTAGCCTGTAAAATCCTTTTTTTTATAGTTAAAAAATTGAATACGACAAGTAACTGATAAATAGAATGTTTTCCTTTGTAAAAATGTTTTGAATTTACTCTCACTCGTCGAAGAAAACTGAAAAACTTTGTCTTTCTACACCTGTATAAATTACTAATGAACATATTTAATGTGCATGGCCAGTTCAACAAAAGTATTACTGAAACCCGTTGAAAATTCAATGAGAAGCATCCTGATTTACCAACAGTCAGTGAGTACAAACTCAGAAAATTACCAAGTAATTTCAACAAATTTGGTTGCAGACACGCTAAGAAAGTATTACCCAGACCTATAACTTGGGATAAAGATAACGAGATACATGTTTAGGCTTATTTCCACAGCAATGCAAACTCGTCAATTCCATCAGTGGCAGCGTATTCCCATTCCGCAGGATATTGAGATAATATACATATTCCATACACTTCATCGACAAGTCCAGTTTGTGGAATTATATATTTCTAAATGATATTATTTCGGGAACTTTCGAAAAAATGTTTTAACAAACGTAATGTTCACTTTTAGACTATTCTTCAAGTAGTTCATTCCTCACAAACGAACATCATCAGGAGGCTGAACTTGTGCGAGCTAAGGATTAACGTGGTCTTACTTTCCAACCTGCGATTCCTAGATACAGTATTCGAACAAGATATCAATATCTAGAAAGAGTTGTAATCGTCCAATATGCACACGTTTCCACGTCGTGTCGCCTTTGAGGTAGTGTACTTAAGGTGGTTTCCCGTGTAGGCCTATTTCACGGATCTGTTTCTGTTTAATTCGGAACTAATAAATATTAAAAGATATTGGAAAGGGTTGAAAATGATAAAAGCGGTGTAAATAAAAAAATGGGAAATTCATTCATCTGATTCATAATTCTGTTATACTTCTCCTTCCTCTTCTTCTTGTTTTCTTTCTCGTTTTTGTTCTTCCTGAGTGAAAGTGAATTGTCTCAATAGTGATACATCGCATGTCTTCTCGTTAGTATCAATGAATCCTCAACTGTTGGTGATTCAGCATTGAAGCACGACCGGCCTTGATAATTTGTGCATGCTAGAAAACAAAAGAACTGCGTCCCTCTTTACAGCTGCAGAAAATAGAGTTAAGCAATTTTTTCTGGTTCTAATATATTATTGACCAATATCTAACCCAGTCTTTTGGATCTAGCTGATAACTAAGCCACACTTGAACTTGGTAATATACCCGTAAAAGATGTTGATGAGCAGCCGCTGAGATTGGAGGATGATAAGCTCATTGCACTTGTTTTTTCTTTCAAGTATTGTTAACGAAAAATGCATAATGAAACTTATCTATTTCGATATTTTTAGGAGCTTCATATATAGATAGAAGAAAGTGAATTCCTTTTGTGATGTGGATGTGGAATTGAATTTTAAAGTTCAGCACATTGTACTAAATCTTGTTTTTCAAATATTTTAAAAACTGTTGTTTCACCCCTCCTGAAAAATGTAGATGTCGTATCACAGTCAGTTATTGCGTGTAAGGATAGTACATGATTTTGACACTTTGCAAAAGTTGATAAACCTTTCATTGAATATATTTCCGAAAGATGTCCAGATTGATAAAAAAATGTTTTTTGTGATTGGAGTTTGAGCAGTGAGTAATACGAGTAAGTCTACATCTTCACCTATACAACAATAGTTGTATTTGTTAAATTGAATTGCTGTATTGCTGTTTCAATTATCATTTTCAGCATCATTTTCAACTTTTTATACCATTATATTTTCAACAGTAAACTTTTCTTTCAACATTGAAATGAAACAAAATTTGTTGTGATTAATTGCAAGCAATTTATGTTGACTGGTAGGAAGTATCATAGATTGATCAAGCAAAATATCAGAAGATGAAGATGTTGCTGAAGTTCCACGACATTGTTCATTTTTGTTATAAAACTCAAAAGAGCACCAAATTGTGAAAAAAATAAAGTTTAGAATAAACACGTGTTTTCACTTCGGAGTGGCGCTCAAGACAAATAGTATTGCATGTATTGGGTATTCGCAGGTATACGACCCTAGGCACACAGGGCTACAAAAAAATATTCAGATATGTTTTATAAATAATTATCTAATCGACAATTTTTGTCTGAACTAATTTTATGATAAAAATTACCGTTTTGCTGAAAATCGCGAAAACCCGTATTTGTGACTTTTGGTCCCGATTAAATTTTTTTTCAGGTATCAGATCGATGAAGATTTTTTAGATTTCATTCATAATGGTGTTTTAAATAATCCTACCAACTTTGAGCTGGGTACGGATATTTGTGCCCTCGGATGTCTAAATTGATTGGATAATTACTCTTGTTTTTGGTGTGTGCGGTTGTTTGAATCTCCATCGTTTTTATCTTTTTCAAATTGTATATTCGGAAAATAATTTGGATACGCCGTAATCAAGTATGATGGATAATTTTTTCCATAAAAAAATTTCTGAATGTAGCTTTGTGATATGATCATCGTCGAATATTCATTAATGGAGGATCAATAACATTACGATTAGTACAATGTTGACCTTTGCCGATAAAAACATATAATTCCTTCTAATCAGATAAATTGATATACGGAAAACTATTTAACAGAAACACCCATTTTAATTCAATCTTTAAAACTGGCATACAGCTATTTTTAATTGTGCAATAGCCTTGAAAAAATGAATAAGGTATGCACAGACCGGTTAGGACCAAAATATAAATGTCCGAGATTTCGGCATTAAGATTGGAATTCATTGAGCATTTACCAGATTAACAAAATTATATTTTTTCATTATAGACTGTATTGTTGTTGAAAAAACCTGACATGATACAGGAAAAAATTAAATATATCGAAGATGACTGTGTCAAAACTTTTTTCACCATTGTTTACCGTGGTTTGCAGGTTTTAAATCCTGATCTTTTGTTTACGAATGCGGTAAACTTTGTCTCCACAGATTCCAGCCGACCAAACTGAAACACAATTATAAAAACTGTATGAAAGAAAGCAAGTTACAAAAATATATCGTAAATTCATGACAATCATTTTTTCAAACCAGTCACTTACTCAGAGTCAAAAGTTAACCTCACTCTGAACCAGACGAAATTAATTTCCAATTGGACTCTTGTATATTTAATAGATAACCTTGAGTAAATCTAGTCTGTGAGCAAATATTAACGGAGTGAAGTGATGAACCTAATAACAATAATAATCTCGTTGAAACTATAGGAGTTTTACCACTTCCTAGCTTACAATATTCAATCGAAGTCATTCTTATCATTTTAAATCATTCCGTATCATATGACGTTATATCGCAAACATAAGAATTATGTAAAACTTTGATGAACAAATTATTGTTTTTGAATTCTAATGGGGTTTCAAATTTGGATCTTAGATGCAAACTCTCAAGGTGTGAAGATGTACTAGACTGAATATAATTGATTTATTTTAAAAGAGTTTAAAATACAAATTGACTTTCTTACTCGTAATGAATATTCATCTGTACACAGAGTACACTTTATTTATAACTGTAGTTCATTATTTATTGTCTTGGATTTGGATAGAAAAATAATGCTTGTTATACATATGTTCTTTTACAGGCTGATTGAAATTGTATCCATACCTTTGGTGAATTTGATATAAGAGACGCGAAACCATTAATATTGGTAGAAGTATTTTTCAAACAAAGGAATTATTAGACGGAATCCCATTTATAGTGTAACGACCGTATGTATATATAAAGAGTGTAAAAGAGTGGTTTTTTAGGGGTTCGGTCTGTTAAGAATAGAATATTACCATTTTAGCTGCCCCAGCTTTCGCTAATATTTATTAGCTTTATCGAGGTCTGAAATATAAAAAAGGACATAATA
>WOGO01008560.1:0-20918 GCA_015342085.1 Leptinotarsa defecta
ATAGTGGTGAAGCTTTTTTAGCAGTATTCCATGATTTACACAGTCAAAGGCTTTCGACAAATCACAGAACACCGCTGCCGTAACTTCCCCTGAATTTAAATTGCTGTATGTCTGCTGCAAAAATGAAAATACCGCATCGGTGGTGCTTTTTCCTTTTTGAAACCCGAACTGATTGGAATTTATGATTTCGTTCAAGATCAGGTTTTTGTTCAGTCTTGATTTGACTAATTTCTCAATCAATTTCCCTAGGGCCGGAATGAGCGATATAGGCCTCAAATTGGACGTTGGATGTTTTTAAGAAAGACGGGAATATCCCCTGGCTAAACGAGACTTGATCAAGCTAACCAGCACCTCTAAAGCAGTTGTGGGTGAATTTTCAAACGTTAGTTACAAATAAAAGTGGGAAAAAACATAGAAAGTTTCAATTATCTCTTTTTAATTAGTTTTATGACTTTCTTGGGTTTTAAACAACATAATGAAATAGAGAATACCAACGGAATTGCAGAACCTTGTATGTAGCAGACACCCAGTAACTTGCTAGGTGAAACGCGCGTCAAGAAGAGGATTGCAATTCTAGTGATTGGACTTGTTTTCGAAATAAATGTTTTACTATTCATTATTTCATCTGTTCTTTCCCGATTCAATTTTTCGTGCTCACCATATTTTTTCTGTGTTGGTACATTGTCTTGTAGATGAGAAACTGCTGAACAATTAATAATAATAATTATTATCAACTGTCGTGTTGCATTCGAGTCCCTGTCGAAGATTACTGATGAAACATAAGGCAGCACAAAACCATGCTCTTCAGTATTTTGGATCACGAATGCAATGATACTGTTAATGATTTTAATCTTATGCAACTATATATTAATCCTAAGGATAGAAGTGGATTATGAAAGAAATGTTATGACATACAAGAACATTGTAGCCTTATGGTCATGAATATTCATAGATATTCTCTCGTTCATATTCAAATGGTGAAAGTGAATTCTTCAAAACATGAATAATTCAAATGTCAACTAAGACTAAATTTCTTAGCGGCAAGATTTGTGCCGGCACGCCCCGACTTCTTTGTCGGGTTTTGGGAACTCCCAGAAGAAGAAAAGTTATAAATAGCTAAAATGAAAGAGTAGAGTTTTCTTATCCAACACTATAGATAAATACCTATAACAATGCAGGCACAAAAACAACAAAAAATTAACGCAGTTTATCATTTACGGTCAATTATTATTTGACATCAAAAATATGAATGAGGAAGCTTCATTATTGAAATCATTAGTACAGAATTTCGTAATTATTTCTAGCGAACATTACCGATAACAACTATGGAAACGTCAAAGACTTTTTCATCATTTTTATTGGTGAAATGTTTTCCTTACTTGCAAAACTTTTTTTTTAATTGAAAGGTGTATATTTTCAGAAGAGATTAATTTTCTGGTAAGGTTTTGGCTTTCTACTTTTCCATCTTCATAGAAAAAAAAACTGTGGGAACCTTTCTTGAATGATCCATAAATTTTCGTATATAATCAATTTTTTATAAGAGGGACCTTTGTTTGGAGAATTCCCACTTTTTTGTATAAATATAGCATAATTGTATAGAAAGATTGTACAGAAAGCCAAAACCATTCTTTCCCAAAAACATATTATTTTTGTCTCTGATAAAGCAAACTACGCAGGATTGTAGACATAAGAAATCGTACTCTTCAAATACCATTGAAAGGTAGATGTTTTTGTCTTCAAAGTAGTTTCTGAAATAGAGTTCGATAGCCTAACCGAAAAATGCGACGTGCAACCATTTTTTGGGCCTATGAACACTACCACTGGTATTAATGAGAAGTCTGGGAAGACATAGGCGGATCCAACCAGTTTTAAACGAGGGAGCTAGCCAAAGGATAACACTGATATAAATGAATATTATAAAAGAAATAATGAGATTATGTTTCATAATAGTTTCAAGAAGTTTTCACGGAGTATTCACTTCAGATAACGAAGTGCAACCTTCTTGTTTTTCAATTTGGAAAATTCATCGACAATCTTGAATTTTATTAGTTCAAAACATTTTGAAATAACTTGGCTTACAGTCTCTTGATTTTTTTGGTTTTCAATTTTTTGTTTAATTGTTCAATTTTTTTTACTTGTATTTTATTTCACTGTATTTTCATTTCAGAGTTTTTTTTGCAGTATTCCAACAGTTACTGGGATCAACATCATACAGAGTGTATTAAACTAATACTGAGACCAGTACTGATGATTTTTTATTTGTATATTATTTTATTGTGCACACTGTACAATATTCCAATAGGTGTTGAGATCAATATCGTACAGAGTATATTAAATTATGGTTTATAAATGATTTATATCCTTCACAGTGTGTTTAGAAATCGGCTAGGTAGATATTGAGATCTATATCTCGCAGGGCAGGTATATGAAGCCAATGTTGAGTTGAAAATTGAAGATTTTTGGTCTACATTCTACATGATGATTTTGCATTTTGAATATAATGCGCAAACGCCATTTCGTGTCATATTTCAGCACTGGCATGAATCGACGAGGCAAAAGGAGGCAGTAAAAGATCAGTATATCTTCAGACTCCTTCTAGGATTCCGTATGAATGACATACTAAAGAGATTTGTCGCTGGGAATCGCATACGTCTCGATAACCAGATCTTACCTTTTAATGTGTGATTCGTAGCTCGGAATACTAACAATCAAAACGAAATCTTTTTCTTATTTTGAATTTTTTGTATTCTATCGTATCTTATTAATGATTACATTCAGGTTACAATATTCTTTTTACAAATTAGCGTTCTTACAATTTCTTTATTTTTATTATTTTAAAAAAATTCAACATTCAATTCATTTTAATTTTAGTTGTTTTTCCGTAGATTTCCGTCCGAACCTATAACATTTACCAATAACTTTGTCAACCACTTTCAAACAAAACAGAAACGGAATTCAGAATTAATATAATTTTTGGCAGAGATTTTCATAAAACGCAAAAGCTAGAGATAAAATAAAACAAATAACCATTTTATCTGATATAACATATCAGTTACTTACTTGGCATCATCATCTCCAAGTCCAAGGTCGTAGACTCTAGTAGCTCCCAATTCTTCGAGTCTTTTGTCGACATTTATAGCAACCTTATTATAATGTTCATAAGTTTTATTTCCAAGGCCGAAAACCTAAAAAAAAAGATTTTCTGAATATACGTGACTTTGACGGACTTTCAGTCGTAATTTTAAAATTACAGAATTAGTCTACGTGACAAAATACTAGGCACTATATTTGTTTTGTTCTATAATATTCATGATTTGGTTTTGAGTTTGATCTAAGTTTTATATCAAAAGTGGGGAGCCCAATAAAATAGTGAATAATGACAACACACCTTTGCTAATAGTGGAATGTAATGTTCGAATATGCCTCTCGAAAATTAAGAAAGTTTAGCACTTATTAAAACTTTTCGACCGATATACTTCATTACCATACATATAAAGTCCATTGTGCCAAACTTTTTTTTTAAATTTTTTTATCGGGTGGAAAAGGTTCCTGTCTTTCTACGTCTCCATGTTTCATTTCCAAAAATTAATTTCTCCTATGAATATACCCTCACAGTATATTCGGAAATTTTGAAAATCCAATATTAAGATTTATTAAATGTACAGCGAGTATAAAAAGTTATGCAGCCAAGTTTTATGGTTAAAACAGAAAACAAAAAAATTGAAAGGGGTATATTTTTAGGAGAGAAACGTTTATGGGATGACAGATTTTTGGCTTTCACTTTAACTTTATACAAAAAAATGTATGAAGAAATCTCTTTTCCTGAAAATTTGTGGAATTTGTGTAAATGTTTAGTTATGATTCTTAGGATAATTGCAAAATTGCAATATTAAGTTTAATCGTACAACTCGTTTTATAGATCTATATTTTGAAATTTCTTTCATCATCGACAAGTGAGTTTCTTTCTGAAGGCGGAACTTGCTATCATTTGTTCCTGTTTTCGGCTGGACTTTGGTGACTTATCCTCGGCAGTGTTTGGGATCAACTCTCACGTTTCCTCTAGAATATTTTGGGCTCTCAAAATTGTTGAACAATTTTGCCAGTTCTGTTCTTAGATCAGGGTCATCTTCAGTTAATTGGTGTACCATTTTAATATTGTATGGATGATACCTACTCCTCTTCAAAAGTCTCCACACAGTAGAAGGAGACACCTCACAAACATTCGCGACGGAATAAGTAGACTGTTCAGGATTTACTATCATCTCACCAATTATTTGCACATGCTGTTCTTCCGGAATGGACGGATGACCTGTGGGCTTTTTGTTATGTACACTACCGGTAGTTGTGAATTTGGATAAAAGTTCCCATAAATATTTTCTACAGATAGGACGATTCGGAAAATCCTTTCGATCTCGTGAAAGTTGCGCGTCACACAGTAAATAAAAATCGCTTCAATGTTTTCTTCCAATGGACGAGAAATGACCATTTTAGAGATTGTTGACGTGGTACCTTTCTACTAGTAAAACTGAGAACTAAATGAGAATATTCTAACCGAACAATGATGTTCATTGTCGTACTAACATTTTTTGTCGTTTTTATAAACAACAAATAGCTTAACAAACCTTATCGGGTTGATGGAATTGTCATATAGCAGATAAAAAGGAATATTTCTAGAATTATCGATATTAATGTGTTTGTCTTCAGGAAATTATTAAATGATCCGCAATTTTGTAGTAAGTGAAGATATTGACTTCATATTCTAGGGTTGTGAAGTATTCGTCAGGAGCTTCAAAATGATGTATCATAAGACCCCCCCCTTTCCATTTAATTTTTTTCCCATATGGCGCCCAGTTGCCATTTTGAAAGTTTCATCTGTCAATTTCATTTCAAAATAAACTATTAATGCAATAATTTCATTATCCCAAATTTCAATTTTTTGAGTAGACCTGTTCAAAAAATAAAAGAGAAGGAACCTTAAAGAAATGCACTGTATATTTGCAAGTCTTGGTATTCTTTTGTGAGCTGTGTGAAAAATATGTAAATTTCTAATTCTTTTCACAACTCTTCTAATAATTCAGAACAATTGATTTGACCTGAAAAAATGTGCAGTGGTCGAAGACGAGTCTTCTTTTTTATGTGATTAAAGATTTAGTTGTGACAATTTTTTTACATATAAAAATAAGTAGTAAAAATTAGGCTTTTTTAAAAACCAATAAACATGATAAATTTATTCTAAACCATTTTGATGTTCTCAATCTCATAACAATAACAAGACGACCAAACTATGGGGATATTTTCAAGAAGAAATCTAACAAGATTTCAGTACAGAAGTTCGATTGTGTTGGTGGAAAATTCCATTGAGGAATGATTCTGAAAAAATCTATCTGAAACCACTACATTTCGTTCTTTCTAAATTTGTATACCACATATTTTTCCAGACTAATACAGGACCATTATTTGTATTAACTATATTTTTATCAGTTGATTCTCAAGAAATGGAATGAGCAACTACAAAACAGATCTAAGGAAGAGAAAGCAGGTACGAAAGGAAAACTGATGGGTGCAACGTATACTCAAACGCAAGAATATTTGAAACCATTACTGAGAAAATTGAAAACATTTACTCTTCCCGAGGATATATCAGATAGCCTAACTGAAATTGTGGTACACTTACTCAACAGAAACTATTTGAAGGTATGTATTCAATGAATTAGATGCTAAAAATTATTGTCTTCATATATTATTAAACCATATGGCAGCAACAATATTTTTTCCATTACCTAAGATATCAAATCCTAGAAGTAAATTCTTGAAGAGAATAATCTTTAGTAAATCTATTAGGTTGTTTTAGGTTAATAGAATTCTTTCTGATAGTCAATCAGGGTTCAGAAAAAATATCATTACCTTAACAGCGCTAACAAAAAACTTACCAGAGTAAAGCTACAGTTCTAGTATTATTGTATTATATTAAAACTTATGACACTTTTGAGTCACGAGTTTCTTCTAGCACAATTTCTGACAAGCAATTGATATTGCTTATCAGAAAATATAATTAAAATGATCAAAAGCTATTTATTGAGTCATTGTCAAAAAGTTGTGGTTAAGAAAAGTACATCAGACTTGATACTCAATAAGCAAAGAGTTCCCCAAAGCTCCATATTAGGACCACTACTTTTCTTGATATACAGTGTGAACTTGAATTGCCCTCCTGACCTTAAGTTTAGAAAAGAATAAAATATCAAGAACACAATTTAGGTAAAAAAAAAATCTTTCTGCTAAGAAATAACAGTGTAGCACTAACTTTTTTTCAAATGGAAAAAGAGTGTTGTGATATTTCGTTGGATAGGTATTTCAATTCTCTATCACATACTTTTTTTATGAAAATCAAATCAGCACTTCTTGAGTTATAAGTAGTTTTATATGCGTTTCAAGAACCTGCAAACAAACAATTATTAATATATGTGTGATTAATGACTTGTTTACTTTATGGTTATTCATGATCACTTAGATGAAATGAATAAAAACACTTTTGTCTAAATATCACTGGTATATTTTATTTATAGGACTGGTTTCAGGTTTGACCTCATTATCAAGTAGAAGTTTTATACTTCATAATGAGGTAAAACCCGAAACCGGTCGTATAAATAAAATCTATCAGTGGTATTTAGACAAAAGTGTTTTTTATTCATTTCATTTAAATTATTAATATCATGACTACAATGAAAAATATTATGCATTACCCAATAAAATATTGTCCATTTCTCTAGTCTTTTTAATTTCTAATTTCTTTTTTTTATCTCTATGGCTCTGTAACTATTTGTCTCTGAAACATTTTTGTTTAATGTCAATACGTTTAGAAGGAATGTTAGGGGATTAAGTATATTACTCCTTTTACTTATCAAAGACTCGGAAGTTTCAATTCATTTTTTATTATTTTTTCTTACTGTTGATTAATTAACAATGCTTCAAGTTTCTGATGCTTTATCATCAGTCTTATTCAATATGTTATTAAAAGCATGACAAGGAAGAGCTGTGGGAAATTAAATTTATTGCTTGCAATATCTCATGTTTAATTCTCAACATCAAATAGAGATTTGTAGAAAATATGTCAAGAGTAGTCATGTTCTGCTTGCATTGAAAAAACAAGTTGATATACAAAGTACCATCGTTCAGTACAAGTTCTTCAATGGGACAGACTATCAGTATGCCACAAGACCTAGAACACTTCGTGTTGGTTATGTGCATAGAACCACCCTTCTTATCGGCTGCACAATTTCAAATCGCTTAGATGTCTATTGAAACCTTACCTATAATTTATTTCTTTTGAAATCCTGAAATCAATACATATTAACAGAAAATGTTACAGAATTGATGAATTTGTGTCCTAATTCCATTTATTTACGATTACGTGGATTTAACATTTTGATAAACAGGGTTTAGGTATTTTTTATGACACTTGTCATTTGATGTGGGTTCTTATGTGTTTTTTCTTATTCATTTTCGAGAATCAAAACTCACTAATTTTTCCAAATGCTGTTTTTCTAGACTGAATATGATATTTTTGTAGGTTACTTCACATATGAATTTTTAAATTTCAGCTTTTCAATTGTTTTATAATTACCTAGTGTCGTAGTAAAACTAATCCTATTCCAAATTTGTGTACTTCATTGCCTCAATACAAAATATTCATTGTTATTGTATATTACATTTATTTTATTCAGGCCAGCGACGGTTACCTTCAGATGGCGATTGGCAATGCACCTTGGCCTATTGGAGTCACCATGGTGGGTATTCATGCAAGAACAGGCAGAGAAAAAATCTTCTCGAAAAATGTGGCCCACGTAATGAATGACGAGACTCAAAGGAAATATATACAGGCTCTGAAAAGGCTGATGACGAAATGTCAAGAATACTTTCCAACTGATCCGTCCCGGTGCGTCGAATATCAGGCATTCGGAAAGCCAGAATGATGGAAAGTTACTTGGTGTAATGAAAGATGTAAATATTGTATAAAAATGTATATAGAGAATAACAATTCAATTTAAAAACTCGATCATGAACTATTGAAGATCACCTTTGTAGCAAATGGTTTCAACTTTGTTATTTTTTGTTTGTTGATCACAACAATATTTTCGACAATACAAATTTTCATTCTGAATATGAATGAGTAACTGACAGTAGATTGTCATTTTCACTACAGATTCGTTTTAAATATGCAAAAAATAATTCATATTTTTAGATTTTTAATCTTTACTTCTATCTTCCACAATCTTAGAAATGAATAAATCTGGGTAACATGAAAATCTTCTCAAGTACAATAAAGGACAAACAGAATCCATGGTAGCAGACCAGTAGCGAACAATTCTGGCTTGAGAAAAGTGTTTTTATTATATACGATAATCTGAAGAAAGTTAAAGTTGAATATCATTGTAGATGGACTGTATTTCATGTGATATGAATTTGTATGTTGTCCTTTTGCATTATTTGGGTAAATAGTGAGTGCATATTATTTCAAATTTAATAAAACAAGTGTTACATTTATGTAAAACTGTTTAGTGAAAATCTCATAATAAAATTTTTGAATAAGTTATGGATTTTCATCAAGTATTGGCCGATTCCGTCACAGAACTGGACTGTCCTTACCTTGATAATTTCAGTGACTTGTTTCGAATAATGTAAATTTTCCAAATTTCACATTTCGGTGGGCAGTAATGTTACTCTCAAGACATTTCACAATATCACCCTCTCATGCATCATTTGAGCCGCTTCCCGAGTTTTTGAGCGCCTGGTTCCTTCTGTCACACTCCCGACCATTTTTGACGAAATATAGTGCGCGATATAGTTACTAATGGAATCAGGCACAATAATATGGCAGTCTGGATAATCGAATTCAAAGAAAAATGCTTTCAGAAAACACCAGGGTGAGAAAAATAAAAATTGTAAATTGAAACTAAATTCAGGAGAGAGGTGAAGATGAAACAGATGTAAATTTTATAGATCTATCTGATAATATTGAAGCCCCATGTTTTAAATATTCAGAGTGGTTTACATGAAATAAAGTGGATTATGAACCTAATAATTATTTTTGGCTTATCAAATATTCTGTGAAAAAGTCACGAAAGTTGGTCCATATCGTCGGTTTTTATTGATTTGGATAATTTGAAGCCAAACCTATGGAGACATCCTTTTTTCTGAATGTAAAGCTTTCGCACCATCTTTTATTTTTTGGATAATTTTCAAACATTTTATTTCAGATTTTAAAGAAATATTTGTATAAAATCAAAATAAAAAGTTTAATGCTATATTTGTAAATTTTCAATCACAGTTCACATACTATAATCAATACTGATATTTTACCCTATGGTAGGTAGAGAGTCATTGATTCTGATAAAAATTACTTTGTGCTTTGCTTTCCAAGTTCGGCAGCTTTCAAAGCGGCTGCTTCTACAGCATCCATTAAGGCTCCCCTAAAAAATAAATGGTGCTTCTGCATTAAGTTACAACAGAGCAAATGAATGTTTCTAAGTTACTAAGTCATTTACCGTTTTCATTAAACTTTGGAGTTAGTCTTATTTCAATGTCTTTCATTTTCGAGATACAAATCTTTCAAAATTTGATGCTGCGACATGCAATTATCATCGCGGGATTCACCTAATGAGAAACCTTTAAAAAAGGTTTTTATACCTACATGCTAATATGATTATTACTGCAGTATAGAATGGCGAAACCTAGCCATATATTTATCGAAATGCTAATTATTGAAGTACAAATATTTCAATTTTTTATCGATCTTTTTTTGATATTTTCCACAATCTGAAAAATATGAAAATTACAATGGAAAACTTTATACCAGTGTATAAGACGGAGGTAGATTTTAGCCTCCAAAATGTTAAATTGTTAAATACGACAAGTTACTGACAAATAGAACATTTTTCTTTGTGAAAAACACTTTGATTTTACGCAAATTAATATTTGCAATCGAACAGATATCAGACAGAAGGCTGTACAATTATTACAATCTAAATTTCAGCTTGCGAGATGGTGTTACATATGTGTTTTAAGCTCTTTTTTGTTTGAATTATTGCTCTTGATTGTACAGAAAAAAACACTTTGAGCCTAATATGAGTATATAACTATATTTTTGAATAAATCTTTTTATTATGAGAGATTTTTATACGGTGAGGCCCAGTAACGGATACATTCATTTTCTATGTAATTATGAATGCAGGTTGATTTTTTTTTATGTGAAAATACACTTTCTCAATAAAGTTATTCAATACTCCTTTCAACCACTTAGGGGTAATTACCCTGTAAAACTTTTTAATGAAAAGGAGTAGCTTGTGATATCGTGTTCAAACGGGTTTTCAATTATCTATTCAGTAGTATAGTACTTTTTGAATTTTGGATTTGGGTTCTCAAAAAACAAATTAGGTTCTAGCCGCAATCTAAATAAAAATTCAAAATTTATTTAATTTTCATGACAAATGAAACTCTATATTTTTTACCACTTTTTTTTGTAACTAACGTTACTGCAGTTTTGTCCTATAAGGACATTTTCAAACTTATACATTAAACTAAAATTGATTGATTACATNAACACCACTATAGATAATAACATAGCTACTCAACTTAATTGAGTACCTGAATTTTGTTTACCTGTGACAATGTGGGTACGCTAATTTGAAAACCGGAGAGTAAACTGATCGATTTGATCATTTAACAGGTTGCACCCGCAATGCTTATGCTTATGAATTTCCAAGGATTCCAAAAAATTTAGTTTACAACACTTCCTTACATAGTGCAAAATTTCCGTATCGTTTAGATTCGGAAACTTGTGGTTGCATCCCAAGGAATGGGACGGTTTGAAAACATGGAATCATTTTTACCTAGTCTGAAGGACTTTTCATTCACATTGTCCCACATCAACACTATTACACTCCAGAAACTTGAGCTTATAAACTCTAGATTTCTCCAACTTGACCACTTTATCTTTAGCATTGAAAAGAAAATCAGATAACCTGGCATGTGGTCTGAAGGCCACTTCCACATTGTTTTTCTGATTTCTTGATTTCTAATTGTTTGATCTGGATGTATATTATTCTGTTAGTGAATTTATGGCTTTGTTTTCTGAAAACAAAACCATAAATTAAGTTCAGTACCTCTGTTATTACCTATAGTGGTGTTATATAAGGGCAAATGTAATCAATCATTCTTAGTTCAATGTGTAAGTTTGAAAATGTCCTTATAGGACGAAAATGCAGTAACGTTAGTTACAAATAAAAGTGGTAAAAAGCAGAAAGTTTCATTTTTCATGATGATTTCCTACCACGTAGTAACAGCTACATCCATCAATTTATTATTTAATTTTGGTTTCATGGTAAATCATAGTATATTTACCTAACCGCACATCTTTCCATAGCATGAATCCCAGCAATAGTTTGTCCTCCAGCAGAACAAACTTCATCCTTCAGAGTACCCATGTGCTTGTTTGTCTCCAAAACCATTTTTGCAGCTCCCATAACTGTTTGGGCTGCAAATTTGGTTGCCATATCTCTGTGAAGACCCATCCTGACTCCACCATCCGAAAGAGCTTCGATAAAAATGTATACCTTGAAACAAACAAATGTTATTATTCAAGGTAATCAGTGAAACACAGTACCTCTTTAGGTTCTTGTCAAAATGTTTTATTTTTTGGGATACTGAAGAGGTACGAATCTTTTGTGTTTGTTTACTATAATAATAAATATGTTTTATTGTCAAAAGATTAACTTGTTGACAAAACTACAAAACATGACCAATATAATCCGAAGTTCAAGTTAATAATAAAAATAAATCATCAAAGATTTGATAACTTTTGGTCTAAAAACACAATACAAGTAAACATTCCCATAACATATGCAGACAAAAAAGTAGATTGAAGACATTGTATCCCACACCTGATGAAGAAGGACTATTGATATGCGGCTTCTCTTACAACACTCTTATGAAAAATTTCGACATCAGGGAATAGAATACAGCCGTAATAGCAATATGATGAATCGAAGAGGAAAACCATCAAAAATATCTACAGGGATCTGTATAGGAACTTTAAAAAGCACTTCAAGATATGAATTCCTCAGCAATTGATGATATAGTGACTATTGAATGCATACAATTCAAATTTATACCACCACTAAGTCCAAGTATGGGAGGAGCTTGGGAACGACTTATCGGATCAGTGGAAAGAATAATTGGAAAAGCTTTGTTCACACAATCCCTGGAAGATGAAACCTTCCTGACCTTGTCTGCAGAAGTTGAAAATATTGTAAATTCTCTACCGCTGACTCACGTGTCCATAGATCCAAGTGACCTTGAACCCCTAACACCTAACCAATTTCTACATGGTTTTATGAACCCAAACGAAGCAGCATGCATATCTGATCCAAACTATAAAAATATTTGAAAAGAATGGCAAAAATCTCAAATGCTTGATGACGTTTTCTGGAAGAGATGGGTGAAGGAATACTCACCTAGGCAAACAAAACACGCAAAATGGACAAACGATAGCCCAGACGCTAAAACAGATGAAGATGAACTAGTCGTCATCTTGGAAGACAATATTCCAAGAAGAAAATAGAAGATTGGTCAAATTGAGGCTATTTATCCAGGGCCAGACGGGCGGGTACGAGTCATTGATGTATGAATCAAATCAACTCTCTTATTTAGACCAGTTAGCAGTTGTGTCGATAGTGAAGAAAACGAGGTTTTCTCACTGAGGAAAGAATGTTGCATCTCACCCAGTACAAGAATATAGAAAAGAAACATGACCTAATAGTTTTCTTATGATAGTTGTCATATTTTGTTAAGAAGGAAAGATATATGCCCATTGAAATTTTCCTGATTAAACACGATAAAAAGTGGTTCAAAGTTTTTATACGAAATATAGTCCTTAGAAATTTAAAGAATTACAAGTGATATATGCTTCATATTTACATTAGGAATTCTCAGAATTAATTATACTTTTTAGATAATTTTTTATGCAAGTACAAATGTATGACAAACACTCACCAACTGAGAAAAGCAAATGATATTTTTGTGTTTTTAAGGGCTCTTTGTTGAGGTTTAAAGAATATCAGTTGTGTCTATTCCATAATAGAATTGTTATTAGTTCATAAGTTATTTACATCGATTAGTTGAATAGTTACAGTTGCTATAATGGGGTTACTTCTGTAAATTGAAAAAAAAAAACTTACAAACGCAGGTCCACTAGCTGAAACAGCCCCTACTGCATTTATCATACGTTCAGGTAACAGCTGGCACATTCCAGTAACTTCCAAAATATTTTTGACAATAGTCAAGTCACTATCTGTTACAGTGGTTCCAGGACAATATACTGTGCAACCTTCTCCAATTAACATGGGGGTATTCGGCATTGCTCTCACCACTCTTGAACCTCTGAATTTGCTCAACAACTACAAAGCGGAGTGAATTGTTATGTAAAAGTTCGTTACAGGATTTTTTCTGATACATTAGCAAAGTAAAAGAAAGAAATAAGTAATATCTTATACATAAGGGGATCCACATTGAAGCTCTGAACTTACAGATATGTGTATTTTCATTATCAAGAAAATCTAGAAAAAGGATTCAATTTAAAGTGCACATTGACTTGTAAAAGAAAATGAATTCTTCAGAAATTTTGATCACCCACAGACTTTTTATTTTTATTTTTTTTTTCATTTTTTTTTAAAGAAAAATAGTATCAATTTATAAAAAATGACTATATATTTGTGTATTGTGAACTCACAAATAGCTATACAAGTAAAAATCAAAAAAGACAATCAGAGCAATTGCAGAAAAGTACATTAGTTCATAAATCGAAAGGAGTATATTTCTAGAAGAGATATTTTTGGGAAAGAAAAGTTTTGGATGTAGAAGTAGAAAGCGAAACCTTTCTCTTAAAATAGTTCATGTTAAAAGGTGTGAAATGTGATGACTTAGCTGTCACAACCCCAAGCTCCTATGAAAAAACAATTTGAAAAAATAAACACATTATTTTGTGCAGTCAATAGAAAAATATAAGTTTCTAAAACTTGAACAAATCAATAAAGTTCTGCAGAGAACTGGTCTCAAACATTTCAGGTATATACATGTAGGGTTCGTAAGTAGGGGGTTTGTGAAATAGAGCAGACTTTTGACAATGGGGGACTTGGGATAAGTGGAATCCGTGAATTCATTTAGACGAGTTAAATTTATCAGAAAATGGCAATTTCCATTATGAATTCCACTATAGAGTCATTGCTCTTGATCGATAATCCTTCAAATGTCTACATTTTTATTAGATAACTGAAAAACGATTTTCCAAGCTGTTATATTTTTTATTTATGTTGAAGAGCTAACAGAATTACAAAATGTATTTTAAAAGTAGTATTTTTACCGATCTCAATAATTCAAAATGTTTTTGTTTTTCAGATTTATAAAAAGCCTATAGGCCATGTCATGGATTGAGGATGTGAATTTTTCCAATATTCACTAAAGAGATCTTTTACTAATAGGGTGGCTGTTTCATTGGAAGATCGCTTCATGCCACAACACAGGGTAGATTGAACTTTTTTTCTTTATTCAAAAAATATTGAATCATGGTCAGAAGAAACGTTATTAGATGAACTGACCAGGCTGAGCTGGACTCAACTGCCCTTCAACGACAAGCCTGAGTAAGTAAGGGCAATGACTTCACCTGTTACGAAGTTGTCATCTATGGGATCGACAGAGAACTCAATCTGTTTAGAGCCCAAACACAACGCATTTATGATTCAACACAAGACAGCGCTGTTTTGACCCGACATGAGTCTCATCAGTGGTGCTAGGCTGAACCACAAATGCATTGCTAGACTCGACTGCCCTTAAAAGGACAAGCCTGAGTAAGTAAGGGTGATGAATCACTATTATTATATTGAGGTTTAAAACATTTTAAAATTTCCTCATCTAATTCATATGAGATTCCACAAATTTCAATGTCTTATCCTGTACAATGTTCTTTCAACTTGAAAGATTTTGCTTTCAGGGAATTATTTGTTAGAATAACTGGCACTACACCCTCCTTTTTCTCTTTTCGGCAGTAGGAGCTATGAACAAGAGAATTATTGGCTAAAACGATTGTATGAACTCCTTCCTGCACCAAGTTTCAGTTACACAAATACTATCTGTATCAACGTTCAAATCAAAAACTTAAAAAAAATGTTTTATCGAATTCAACCAAGTTGAGGCTTTGAATATTCAGTAGGAACAACTTTTACAGACACATATATTTTTGTTTGAGTGAATTTTATTGAAGGTCATGTTTATTTACAAACGAATTAGACACTTTGAAAAAATGTAGGCATATATCCTCTGCTACCTGTGCGAAGCAGGTTCGGCTAGCTGGTTTGAAATAAAATTGTAATATAATATTCAATTATGTAATATTACATTGAAACAAACTCACTTTTTCAAGATCTTTTATAGTGACTCCTGCCAGGATGGAAATGAACAGTTTGTTTCTAATTTCCACAGCATTTGGACTATTCGCTATATTTTCTATGGCCCCACTTAGAATATGAGGTTTCACAGCAAGGAAAATTATGTCAGCCTCTTTTGCTACAATTGAGTTATCTGTGGATACATTTGCTCCAAGTTCTTTCCAACTGTCCAAATTTTCTATATAGGGGCTTGAAACATATACTTGG
This sequence comes from Leptinotarsa defecta, assembly GCA_015342085.1. Classification (NCBI taxonomy): domain Eukaryota; kingdom Metazoa; phylum Arthropoda; class Insecta; order Coleoptera; family Chrysomelidae; genus Leptinotarsa; species Leptinotarsa defecta. The sequence continues at coordinate 15,702 of WOGO01008560.1, forward strand.
GAATACTGAATGAGACCTGAAATAATAGATATACCTATATAAATCTAATCAAACACTTTTTGATTTATTAGGTACTTTGCTTTTCATAAATAATGAGAGGAAGAGTAGAATGGAAATTGAAAATTTCATTGTGGTGATGCTCAAAGTTTCATGCAAAAAGTTACTTGAACTTCTGATTACCTTTCTTCTTGATACTTCGGCAAATTGCTTTAGCCATGCTTCCGTCTCCTATGAAACCAATCTTTTGGGAGAGTGGGGTGATTGATGGTGGCGATGTACAAAAATACCTCCCATGACATTGAACGTTCTTGAAATATCTAAAAATAATGAATAAAACGCAATATAAATTAGGTATAATGAGAACATACAACTATTTGATTGAAGGTGGTTGACAATGTTTCTTGAAGAATTTCATTAGTTCGAATTTCCATTGTCTAATATGATATAATATGATTTGAAATTCCTGAAAGAACAAATAAAATTGAAAATTAAAATGAATAGCTGAAAATAACAATTATATTAAGCAGAAAATTGAACAATTAAAATGAATTAAAAATTAAAAGATTTCAAGCCTAGTTACTTCACGACGTTTCGATTGTTGGTATCCTCAATCTTATTCGGGTGAAGACTGAACTAATGAAATTCAACATACGACTACTTGATTCAATCCCAGCCATAAGAGTTTCGTTCAATTGAAGAGAGAATATTTTTTCAGGTGAAATTAGTTGTATGAATGTTTTTATGACAAGAATAGATTGGTCTCTTCCAGTGACAAAGACGTAAAGTTTTTGCAATGATTTACTGAAACAATCGTCTTTCTATGTCACCCAAATAGGTACTGATGTGGAGTAGAAAATTATTAGGTTCACCCGAAACTTAGGAATGTAGTAATAATACTAGTAGTAATGTGAAAAGTATTTCCGGGTTTTTTTGGCCGTAGTGTGCAGGTTTTATGCATGACATTTCGTCTACTACTGCGGTAAACATCAAAGGCGATATCGTAACGGTCGCAGTGCCGAAGTTGGTGCTCGAGTTGTTGTTCCCGTTGTTCGGAACGCCGTAACTATGATGCTGGTATTTGGTTTTATATTATTACTAGCTTTTACCCGAGTCTTCGCTCGCGGGTGACAGAAGAAAATAACATAAATATAGAAAAATTCCCAACAGCTGAAACTATAGTCAATTGGATTGAATATTGTCGTGACTGTGAATGATACAGTGCGACGGTATTATGGTACAAAGGGTTGGAACTTCATTACTGGAATGCTAGATGACGTTAAAGTAACTAGATTTTCAGATTTTTTGACAATTTTTTTAATCATACATAAAAAATAATTGTTTTTTTAATAAAACGAATCCTATGTTACTTCTAATATATCCAAGAACATGTGTACAAAATTTCATGATGATCGATTGAGTGGTTTTCGCGTGAAACCGTAACACACAAACACATTCTCATTTATAATATTAGTAGGGATTAGTGGACGTGACTTAGTTTCTCTTAATTGGATTACCTGACCTTTGTGTATCTTGGTTGTCCTTAGCTGAGGACCTCCGGTATACCCCTGGTATTGAGAAAGGTTCTCTATGGACCTCACCTAAGAACCCCAAAGAACCTTTAGTAACACCTGGGGTATACTGGAGGTCCCCAGCTTAAGGACCCCAGAGAACCTTTAGCAACACCCTGGGCATTGCAGGGCTGCGGTTCGGTCTACATTGAAATCACGAGAAGAAGTGTATGTATGCATCTCTCTAAACGCAATGAACATCTATGAAATATGGCTACCTGTCCTTAAAGGTACACAAACAAGATTAGGTAATCTAATTAAGAGAAATCATGCCACGCCTACTACTAATAATATAAAACCAGAGTCAAATACCATTATCGTTCGGAACAACGGGATCAACAACTCGAACACTAATCACTGCGACTGTTACCGCATTGCTTTTGATTTTGTCTACCGCAGTAGTAAATGACATTTCATGCATAAAAACCTGCAGACCACGGCCAAAACACCCAGAAAATAGCTTTCACACAGGTTTCTCCAACCGAGAAAGTTCACATTCTTTGATTAGTATACGTAGTAGTATAAATTTTGTTTATACATTTATGGCAAGTAAGGAATATAAAATACATTGAAAATGATGACAATATAAAAAAACTGGTACATACAAGTAAAATTAACATCTTTAGAATCAGTAAAATGTGTTCAGTAAAATGTGTTCAGTAAAATGATATAAATAAAATTGAGACATACACAAAATGTTCTTCTGAATACATTATTGTTTTTCTATTTTTTTTAAAGACAAAACACAAGCACTACAGGAAAATCCTTAAGGCGCTCTCGGAGCGGTGTCTGTGCGAAAGTAACACAAAATTTTCTTCTGAATACATCATTGTTTTTTTATTTTTTTTAAAGACAAAACACAAGCACTACAGGAAAATCCTTAAGGCGCTCTCGCAGCGGTGTCTGTGCGAAAACATTGAAGTTCGATGTGTCCTGAGTTGAACCTCAAAACGATGAACAGCCTCAGTCTGTCGCGTATTTCTGATATATACGGCTCTTGGTGGAATCAAATGTGTCACTGGAACACTTCCCGTTTCCCGTGAAAGTATCTATAAAAGAGGGACAAATCTCCAACCTTTTTTCGATGTTTCAGGCTATCAAGGTTCTCGTATCACAGGCTATCAAGGTATCTCGTATTATAGTTATGAATGTCGGAGTTTTTGAGTGACGTTTCATTGTTTCGATGTATTTTTAGTAAAACTGTAAGTTTATGAGGTTGGCCGAGAAATGACATCAAGCCAAATAAATAATTACTGGCAACGGCCTTTATATCTGAAAGCAGCGATTGCATTTGTAAAGTTTTCTTAAAGTAAAATGCCATAATTAGCGGAGTACAGAATGAAAAGATATTCTTATAACACCTGGATTCGTTACCTGTTTTAACCTTTTCAGTAAGAAAAGATAGTCTGCGATAACTTGTATTTGTAGAGATAATCAAATTTTGGATTTTGCCTTCATTCAACTTGATTTCATTCTGCGTAAACCAATACTTTACTGGATTCTGTCCCGTGCTGACAGACTCGATAAGATCAGTGTATGATTTGCTCGGGCAAATAATTGCCGATTTCTCAGCAAATAAATAACTTAGTTACTTTTTCTGTTAATCAGCTGTCGCCCCCATACGAACGACAACTCTCAGAAGTTGAGAAACTTGTGCGAGCTAAGGACTATCGACTATCTTACCTTTTAATGTGTGACTCCTAACACGGTTGCAGAATCATCCCAGCTTTAACCAGATAAATTCTCTCGAGAAAAATATCTGGTCGAGGCAGCTTTAACCAGATAAATTCTCGAGAAAAATATCTGGTCGAGGCGGGAATCGAACCCACGGCCTTCCGATCGTGAGTCGGGCGCATTTCCGCCATAAAATTATATAGACGTTGGTATGCACAAAAAATAAAGATTGAACTTTGAGGTAGGTACATCATGCTCAAATTTTTTGTAACAAGATTTCACATCATTGAGTTCAAATCCTTTTGTAATAAATGAACGAAGAAGTTGCAGTCGAGGATGTTAGTCGGTAATATAATGCCAATAATGTATGCCGGCTCTAATCAAGGCCCTTTACTATTTCGTTAACGACTGTGAAAGCAGCCTGGGTGGTAGATTTATTTTTCCAGAAACCGAATTTGGTTTGGTTCTTTTGAGATAATTTCTATTATCCCACCAGTCATGGAAATGATACTGAATTTACTGAAATTTTAAATCAATACTCTTTCATATTCATATATTATGTCATGTAGCGTTTCTCTGTCTTTTGTGTGTAATAGTTCTGTGTAATTCAATGTTCATATTTGAAAGTAATTGTTTTGGGTGTTTTTTTTCGAGTTTGTTTTTGAAATAAACTTCCTAAATACTAATTTCTCCTTGAACATTTTTCATTTTTAATTAAGCGTCCAGAATAGTTTCATAGTTATGGTACATGGGTGAAGTGTTATATATAATACAAATGCGTCCAACCTACACCAAAATTTATTTTGTGCAATATGTATCCTATTGATCTAAGAGTCGAGTTCAAAACTCATTTCTTGGTACTCTTCCAAAATACTGGACACGTGTTTCGCTATACACATCTGAAGAAACTATTGTATAGCGAAACACCTGGTGGGTTTTTGTAAAACTGTTTCTTGAATGTGTTATGGATTTTCATCAAGTATCGGCCGATTCCATCACATACTATTTTCTCATTTCACTAGAATACATATTATACCCTAGTGTTTGACCAAGTGCCCCAAAATATTTTTCTAGACCTAATACAATACCTATACTAATAGTTTTCAGGTTATAAAATTAAACAGTCATTGATAACTTTTCTATTATACTATTCATCAGATTCACATCATATGCAATTTTATAGTTAACATTACACATATATGTTCATTCCACATTCAGTTAATGTAGAGTTAGCTATGTCAACTGTAGTAAAATAAACGTTTTACTAAGCAAAAAATACTAAGAATGTATTTCAAAACATATGGTAATTTGTGTGGAGTTATTCTAAAAGTTGCTTTTTTGTTAGACAGATGTTGCCCCCTTACGAACGTCAACCCTTAAAAGAGAAATAAGGATTAGCGAGGTTCTACTTTTGTAACGTGAGATCCCTAGCATGTTACTGTAATATCGCTATATATCTTCAAGTCTGTTGTTATGTATATTTGAAAAAACGTTACTCGGAATGTTTCGGTTTCTACTCTAACTTCATTATACCACATCAAGCTAGTTGTGGAATCCAATGGTCTTGAAATTCTGCCTATTTAATTATTAAACAAACTCCCCATTTTGAACTTCTTCAGAAATAACGGAAAATAATTTATAGGGACTTGAATCTACATTTTACACAATTGATGAATTTTTCAGTCTGATTCAGCAATTGACTATCTTGTACATTATTTTAAATTAATTACATGATCTTATATATACCTAATGAAAATAATTTTATTATCCTGTAAGAAAATCAAAAAAGTACTTTGTGCAGCATTGGTCATCATAGGGTTTTAAAATTAAACATAAAATAAGAAGACAGTTTACTAAGAGCAATGTATTCATTGAAAATATTTTTTTATTATCCAATAATTTCCTGAACCTGAAAGAAGTAATAGGTAGTTTTTTAGTAGAAAAGATTTTTGTGTAATTTTGAAGGTGTGGATAG